>JBBBDQ010001069.1:6792500-6812500 GCA_037127315.1 Ascarosepion bandense
TTAACAAAGATGAGGAAAATAGTCCGAATAATGTAAATACTGTAAGACTCAATCGATAACGTATTTTTACTGCTTTTTTCGTACATTGTATATCTTTTAAAATTACTATGTCTTCAATGAGATTCGCGTTAGTATACCGTTGTCGTATTTTCTGTTCTCTGTTAAAAGACTTCCCATACATTGTAACTTTTGTGCTTGATTGTGATATCTTCAATTTGTCGTTGGTATTTCTTCGTTAATTTCACTCACTAATCTAATTTTTGAAAATTTTTTGCAGCAATATTTTTATCAGAGCGGTTGTACCCAACAACAATGAACTTCTGCTTGACACAGTCTCCGAAATTTGTATAGTCAAGTTAACCTTGAGTTAAAACTGATTATAGCTTGGCTACGTTTTTATTAGTAATTATTTCTATTGTTAAAAAATTTCGTGTTGTAAAGTTCAGCAAGCTTGTCTCACTAGAACCTATTACAACTTAGTTCGATCTTCATTCAATACCCCATACTTTTGGCCTTGTGCCACTTCTAAGAGGCGCTTACAAAATCAACTATCCCTACAAAATCCTCTTGATGTAAAGTAATTCAATTCTTAAGAAACCTGCAGAACTACTTAGACAAATTTATTGCCAAAAATATGATTTCTAGGACAATGGAATCATGAAGCTACCTGAAATATAGCGAAATCTAGTAGACAATTTGACACATTTATTTCAATAAATCTTTGTACAAATAGTTTATTTTAATTCGTCTTTGAAATTCGCTACAGGCATTTGCTTCCACCGAAAACATTTCATGGCAGGTGTGTCGTCGCAAGTTAAAAGTTTCTAGCATTATAATCACCTTTTCTTTTCTCTTCTTCCTGAAATTTAACTCTTGCGAGACTAAACCAAGTCAAAATTTAGAATAGGCACAATAGACCATTCTTTCGGCAGAATTTTGCAACCGATTTCTCGCAAGGGAATATTATGGAATGTTTTTGTTTCTTTTCCTCTTTCTGTATCGACTGATATGCAACTCCAAAAACAGTACAGAAAAGAGTTTTAACATTATTTGTCAAAGTCGACAGAAAAAAAAATTAGACTCAAAAGCATCTTCCAAGCAAATATTGCATGTTTGATTTCGTTTAAAAATGGTAAAATGTATATTACGGCACAGTCTCAAAACAGTTACTTTTATGAGAGTTGCCTTCGTATAAAATTCACCACAATTCTTTAGACGCTGTAGGAGTTTTCACTTATTTGTTTTTGTTTATTAATCATTTTCACGATATTTAAAGTCAGAAAGTATTTTTCGATATTTAATGCTAGAAATTATTTATGAATTGTAAGAATTCTTTGCAGATAATAATGATTTTACAGATACAAGTTCTACTAATTACACCAGAACCGAAAAAAAGGAGTAGATTCGTGTATCTTCTATGAGTAAATAGAAATAATGAACCCGACTGGAATTAGAACCCGGCTCTCCGATTCCCTATATCTATTACACCTCTTGCGCATCCAAGCTTTGACCCATCTACGTACTAAACAGGGCAGGCGCTGATAAACTTGGAACCGGTTGGAAATATAGTTGTAAGTCGACAACTGTGGTGCATTGGTTATCGGTTCGGAATGAGACGTCGGAAAGCCGAGTTCGAATTCCAGTTGAATTCGTTGCATTCACTTAAGCGGAAATATCTTTCGGAAAGGTATTCATCTGTCATTTCTCTCTCCAGCTATGAGTTAAACAGAAAGACGGATTGGTTTCTATCGTCTTGGTAGGCAACCGGTCTACTACAGGAAATAATGGCAACCTACTGCGCGAAAATATTCTGCCCAGGTAAACATGTCTCTTTCGAGAGATGATCGGTCAAGCGTGTATCACTTATGTCACTTACTGAAACTAGTGACGTTTCTATGCGAATTACGCACAATCATTACAATTACAGTATCTGAAATTGAACTCGGGACGAGGTTTTAATTTGAACTCCGCTCGCTAGAATTCTTTGTATTGTCCGCGAAAAAAAGCGTTAAGAAAATTGAATGAAAAGTAAGTCAAACATAAACATCTCGTGGATAATTCAAAACGCAATTTTGTCTCGGAAAATTTGGGTTTTATTTAGATTTAGAAAACAAAATAGAATTAAATTATTTTCAGAGAAATTTTATGTTGTATTCAAAATGTTTCCAGAAATAGGATTCTTTCAGGACATGTGTGCGTATTTTTTTAAAAATTATTTTCTCTTAAAGAATCGACTAAACAACGCATCAATCGTTACATCGAAAAAAATGGCGGAAATTATCACTTCATTTTGTGTGAGCGTCATTACCAATGGCGATTATCTTTTATCCAGCAGCTTCTTGGAAGACATTTGACGTAAACAAGTGCACATCTGTAAAGACGAGGAAATGTTACTTTTAATGAAACTTGTCAAACACAAATTAAAATATAAAAGTAAATAAGGTTTTTTTTCATGTTTTGAGGATTTTAGGAGTTGTAGGATGTGCGTTGTTATGCAATGAATATAGCTATGGAATGAGAAATCAGCGAACCGAGTTCGAATTCCAGTTGAATTCGCTTCATCCACTTACACTTTGGGGAAGATATTAATCCATCTTTTCTCCGTCTTGCTATGGGATAAATAGTAGGAAGAACTTGGCTCTGTAGCCTTGGCTAGTAACTAGTCTACTGAAGAATGTTATTACAACATACTGCGGGAAAATTTACTGCATAGTCTGTCGTGTCTCGAAAGAGATATGATCGCATAAGCGTGTATCACGCACAGCAATAAATTGACTGAGATTATGTGATAGATTTACTGATGTTTTTATTCTGTGTTATCTAAACTTAACAAAATAAAAACATTTACCTGAAAACAATTTGTCATGAATTGATCTATGTAGGTTAGTGCCATCGTATCAGTTTTTATAGTCACATTCCGGTCATTATAACTTGTGGAATTTTCATCTGTCATAAATGGTGATCTTTTGGTATTTTCACACTGAACATTTTATTCAATTTTTGGGAGTCGATAGTTCTCATGACATATAAACTTCCAAAAGTGTAGAAATGTGCTATTGTCATTGAAACATAACTTCTGAACGAATCTAAGAAGAATAGAGATTCTCTTATATTCCATAGAAACGATGATGTCAGATTCGTATATTCATGGAATAGGTACTTATGTTTAGGACAATAACAATTTTGAACAACAAGCCATCATTCATTATCAGATATTCCAATAAGTAGCATTTAAGTAAAACCTATGATCTGGAATTTAAATGAATTTAATTCTGATACGATTATGCCTCATAATTATGCATGATATGAAATTAATCAATACCAAAAACTTCACATAGCAACGTGTATGGATCATTTATAAATTTGTTATTGGCCTTCAGGAATTGGAATATAGAATCAGCTTCACTAGGGAAAGTATTTTTAATAACGCACCAAAATACTAAACGAATGTATTAACCAGAAAACCCGAGCCATATTGTTAAATAAACCCATCAGATCTTTTCTTTCTTATAGAGGATATGCATGGCGTTTGAATTGTCTATAAATCTCTAAACAATCAGTTATAAGCAATCTTTTTCTCACATTAATGGTAACAAATTGTGTCAAGCTAATTAACCTTGTACGTCTTAAAAAAGTCTATCCCTTAACAGATCTCACAGGTTGATGCTAAAAAATCAATTATAAATAACCTTACAAAATATCAAAGTTGAAATAATTTGAAGACTTACAAAATCAGCTTAAATGAATAGTGTATGTAACAAATGTAACTTTGAGATAAAATAATGATATACAGATGTTGTTATCGGGCACTACGACGTGCACCAGAAAGCTAGTCTGGCTAGACTCGTGATGACTGAATATTGAGTTTTATCTTCGCTGGGTGTTCCATAATTTTCGCCTTCCGCCACATCTTAGCTACGCTTTGAAGATTGTAATAAAAATGCTGACCTTCTGCGCTAACTTGAGGAAAGATTTTAGAAAGAAGTCACTAAAGCAAATATTTTTTTAATAAAAACGACTGATCTTATCATTACCATATAAATTCTCATTTTTCTCTAACTTTCCGTATCCTCTTTCGTCTTAATGACATTGTCATACTTGGTTTGAATTGATTAAAATACCAAACAAAGAAACCTTTCAGCGATACCCTGCTCAGACATTAAACTCTTCTGAACAGAAATCAGTGGTTATTCGTATCGACATTTTTTATTGTTATATGCCCAATCAAATGGTTGGTGAATGTACCAATCGATATCAGCTTTCGTTCAAAAAAGGATATAATTTAAAGAGATCAACCAATCAAGGCTAGAAGACTCTTAGTCTTTATTTTTATTAGTGATCAGATGTTGTCCCTATATCTTTTCTCTTGTTTCTACACCACCGAACTTGTCTCAGGGAAAAGTCAGAAGTCAATAGAGTTTGGCACTGGCATCGCCGAGGATTTACCAGAACGAAATTGAACACGACATCGGCCCTTCTCTAAGTTTGTTTCCAAATTACAGAGCTTAGAATCCTCTACTCTTTATTCTTAGTTAGACCAACATCAGCATTGAAAATTGTGCAATTTTCACAGAAACGAAACTGCAACAAAGTTGTATAAACAACCTTGAACTCGGTTACATCAATACAGCCTGTAACAATCTTATAAACTTTACAATACACAAGAACAATGAAAGCTAATCACCAAGAAATCGTGATACTTTTTCTTCTTTTTCTCTGTGCCCTGTCCCTTCTACGTGATGGCTCTAACCACGCCTTATCCTTTTACAACATGCAACCCTCCTTCCATCATCCACCTGATTAGATCTTTCAAATATGTTATCCGTTGATTTCCCCTGTCTCTTTTTCCCTCTATCTGGCCTGTAAGTATCAGGTTCTCCAAGCCATCTTTCCTCATTGCATGTTCCAGGAACTCAAGCTGTCTCTTCCTGATGCTCAGTATTAATTTTCTTTTCGTTTCCATCATTTCTAAGACTTCATCATTGCTCACATGCTCGATCCATGATATTCACAGCATTCTTCTGTAGAACCACATTTCAGTTGCTTCAAGTTTTTCCTTCATCTTTGATGATATTGTCCAGCATTCACTGTCATGTTGAAGAACTGACATCACATAGCAATCCAGTACTCTCCTCTATGTTTCTAGCAAAATTGTCCTATTTCTTAATACTTTATTCAATTTCTGGAATGCTTCCTTCGCCATGCCAATTTCCTTTCGTATCTCTCTGTCGCACTTTCAATCTTCTATTATAACACTTCCCAGGTATTTAAATGTTTTTACCTGCTTGATTTTAGTATCCCCGACCTGTATTTGGCAGATTGGGCTGCCCTTTTTACTGATGACCATGCATTCGGTTTTCTTGCCGTTAATGTTTAGTCGTTTATTAGAGAACACAAAGAATAAAATACGCTAACTTATCAACATGGTGGTCGCTGCTAACTGTAACGTGTTTCCGAATATCTATCAAAACTATCAAAATACTGACGAAAAGACGATGAAATCAAATTCTCTAAAACTTGCCACATAAGAACATCAACAATTCTAATTGTAGTTGGAGTCCCCATATTTACTGGAAAAAAAGTTTCGCTTGACTCATTGAAGGAATTTCTGGTTGCCCCAGACTTGAACAAATGCGAAAACATTTTATTCACAAGTACACCTTAGGAAAGATTTTAAAAATATATATGAACTTAGATATTTTTAGTTATTTTTCCTCAAAATATAATCAGTAAAAGATGTTAGGCCCAAATTCTCTTGTTGTATCCGAAAATAAATGAATATTTACCAGAAATCAAAGGAAATAAAACAATAATAATTTCATGCCTTAAATAAATATAAAAATTAAACTCATGAGTACAGTTCACAAATTACGAAAAACTTTCTATATGTAAAGTGTATGTTATATAATGAATCCATTTTTAATCACCTACACACACGTCTTACGACAGATTGGACTATTGTATCTTCTCTATTGTAAATACTACTAATTCACTTCTGTACTTACTAACCATCTTTCCGCGGAATACAACTTATATTCTGATTCTGTTGTTAGGTTATTCATTTACACTTGGCGACATAACAAATTATAATAAAAATAATAATATTAATAATAATAAATGTTCTTTGTACTTAAATATCCGATGGATATCGGCACGGGACGAGAAAGTTCAATTTCAAGTAGTGTTCGTTGCAATCTTTTATGCGAAATACTCATGGGAAAGATATATATCCATATCTTCTCCCTATAGGTCACTCAGTCAAGTGCCGTATGTGATACACGCTTGGGCGATCATGTATCGAAAGAGACATGACTGACTGGGCAGAAGATAATCCTGCAGTAGGTTGCCATTACTTTCTGAGGTACACTGGTTGCCACCCAGCGCTATAGAAACAATATGTTCTGTTATTTAACCAATAACTAGAGGGAAGAGACGGATTAATACCTTTCCCAAGCTTATTTGTGCGTAAGTAAATGCAAGGATTTCAACTGGAATTCGAACTCGGCCCCTCGATTTCTAGTTTCAAGCCGATATCCACTGCACCACAACGCACATCCTCCCTATAGGTATAAGTTGAGTAATAAGACTGAATTAACTGGACTTGGTTGGCAACTAATCTACTGCAGAAAGAAACGACAACCTACTGGGGGAAAATCTTTTGAGCGTTCCCTTCCAGCATATGTCGGCTCATAAAATTAAATTGAGAAGAAATATCTCATGTTCGTGCGCAGTTTGCAACATTACAGAGTAAACGAATACTTATTTAATAATAATAATAATAATAATAATAATAATAATAATAATAATAATAATAATATGGAGAAGAAAGTGAAGAATATGAAAACAATGAAGAAATACAGCTATGTTTTAGTTTACTTGGGGCAAAATTGACAAAATGTTAAATAATTCCAAAAAAAATACAAATTCCAAGATGGAGGTCTTGTGTCACGTCCCTTTTTAGTGGAGAAACGGTCATATTCAAAGAGGGTGTCACAAAATGACAGATTTTGTAAAAGTTAATTACAATGTTGATGAATCAAGTTTGAATGAAACTGAGAAGGTCAAATTTGAGAAGAATTAGGGATAATCAACCAAAAAAGGCAAATGAATAAAATGTCTTGCCACAAATCCTATTGTTAATGCATTGATACCTTACATGATTGAACTATTTTGCATTAGGAAAAAATATGGATTGGAAATTCATTGAAATAAAAAAAAGAGGTAACATAATCTGCATCAACATTTTGAAAAAAATAAAATAAAATCGACAAAATTGGCAAAATGCGATGGTGAAAAGGTTAACATCCGAAAAAAAAAATAAATAAAAGATAAAGATTCAAAATTATAAAAGTATTCAATTTACTGAGAGAAATTGAAAGAATGGATTACAAAAGGATTTCTGTGTTAAGGGAGAACCGAATACTTCAAGCGTAATTGGATCTTTATTAAGTTTCAAGCTTTAGTTCATGGAAAATATTTTAAATCGATTCACCCAAAAGAACGTAGTACTGTCACTGGCGCGCAGGAGTTTACAAAAGGTAAGTGCGGAAAAAGAGTAACGGGATACAGGGTGTGTCAGGCAATGGATAAGAGAAAGATGCCAATCAAGGGAATATAAGATGGCAATTGACGTTGCACTTATACTCTTGGAGATTGTATTAATCTTTGTTTCTAGCAAAATTGTCGTGTTCTTTGATACTTGACTAAACTTTTGAAATGGCTTGGCATGGCTTCTATTGCCATGCCAATTCTCTTTCGGATCTCTGCGCCGTAATTTCCGTTTTCTCTTATAAAATGTATTTAAATGTTTGTACCTGCTTGATTTTAGTATCCCAGACCTGTATTTGGCATATTGAGCTGCCCTTTTTACTGTGGCCATGCATTCGGTTTTCCAAGTCATAATGGCAGAATTGTTGTTGAAAAGGGAGATTATATCTTTTCATCTCCAACCCTCCCATATTTACCGCATTTTTTCATTTTGTATGCATTATATTTATTTCTTGAGTTACCGTCCTTAGTTCTATTTTGGCCCTTGATTATTTTTAGTTATATAATAAGGGGAAAAGCCGTTGCAAAGGTACGCAATCTATACGAAGAAGAAGAAAGTGTTCGTGTTCTATAGTTTGTGTGATTTTATCCGAATTGCTTTGACTGGAGGTGAGCGTAATCGCGTGATTGTATTTGAACTGCTTTGATTACAGGTATAACAGAGATTCCAACGTATAGCCAGCATCCCTAGATTAAATACACCTGTAGCAGAAAGAAATCATATGGTAAGGTTTCTGCTCCAGTCTTCGTGGAACCGGCTGTAGTACTCATACGCAATTTGCATCAGTGGTGTAACTGTACCAAAATCTTTTTCTACCTCGACATTTCAAATCAAAAATAAATACAATTATATAAGTTAGAACAACACAATATATTGTTATTAACGTCTTTTATTTTTCAAAATAAAATAAGATAAAATAAAATTTAAATGCAAATATAAAAAATAAAATAAAATTTAAATGAAAACTTTTTTTTTATTAATAACATTTTAAAAATGAAGGTTTACATTTTGTAAATTCTACTTTCGTTAAAGGCACCAAAAAATCATTAAAACAACAACAAACGTCTGATTAAAAGATCTGGACAATGCCGAACAAACATCTGCTTTTTTTTAAAAATCTGGACAATCCCTAAATTTTTGGTATTTGATTTCCGGAAAATATTTTTGTTCAATAGATACTGGTTGCCATTTTTTGAATAAATACTTTTTGAGTTCTTATTTTTTAATAAATATTTGTCTGCCAAAAATGTTTTCCTTCAGTAGCCTATATGTTAACAGTTGTTAATATAAAAGGGTCCGCGAGCCATCCAAAATATTATAAAGAGACCGCCATGCAAAAAATCCTAAAATAGATTGAAAACGACTGCTTTAGATCCTATTGACTTTCAGAGATTTTGGAACTTTACTATTCTCTTAAAGTATAGAGTTAGATTGTTCTCGTTTCACTGTCCATGTCCGGTGACATCTTGTCACACTCATTTCATAGTACTGCTTAGCTACTGCTGGGCATGTTTCCAGTTGGTCTTTGTATTACTTTATGGAGTAAAAAAAACTCCTATGTAGCCACATTAATCAACTAACGCTTTAATTATTTTGGCTATGTTCAAGTGCTAGTATGACCCAACGCTCTGATCCAACCTGTTTTGTATTCTGATCCTACGCTGAGCAGATCTGAATCAGATGTTCTGGGAGAGAGTGCACAATACGGATTATATCAGTAGCTAAACAAGGCCAGTACTATAAAATTCTTGGTCAAAGTGACATTTGATTGGACCAATTTACATGTTTTTGGTTCATTAATAATAATCATATATTTTGTATTAGAAATCCGTTTTTAGTTTTTGATTTTAAGTAACGGAGTAAAATATTTGATTTTGTGTCTGCATTTTCAGAAGATTTCTGATCGTTTATTTACTATTTTATGTTGGTTTGGGAATGTAATTATCGATATTTCTCCTCCCAACAGAGTTTATTTTCGTTGTATTTATTGTTATAGGCTGAAGCTTTTTTCTTTGTTTTCCATTATATTTTTGGTGTGATTTAATTTTTGTTTATAATCTCTCAGATGTATTTAGAATGTGTTGTGCTGTTGTAGTAAGTGTAAAGGATGTGTTATGTGTTTACATTTTTTTTTCCAGGGTCTTTCAGTTACTATCATTTTTCTTCGACATCTGATTTTACAGTGGTTTGGTATATTTTATTGTTCTACAATCAATCGCAGTTTAAGGAGAATTCATGCTTTGTTCTAGAGTTACACGTGGGTTTCATTTGTAGAGGTGGTTTGTTTGTTGTTTTGTTGTATTTTTTGTTATTTGTGTCATGCTCTCTTGAAATAGTAGCTGCATATATCTGTCTTTTTGTTGAATATTTTTGTGAATAGTAATTGATGGTGAATAATGCGTGTATATGAGTTTAATAAATGTTTTTCTACGTTTGGTTTACATTTTTCTTTCACGGTGCGATGAACAATATGATGTTACTTTTATTGCTGGCGATTTTTACGTTAGCATTTATGGCTGTGTAGAATCGTACATATTTGAATAATTTTATGATTCCTTTCCTAGATTTTTTTGTTTTAATATCTTGCAATTTCTTAAGATTATGAGACCTACGTCCGTGTAGAGACCGGTATTATTTTTATCAATTATTTTGGTTAATTTGTAAATGTATAGGCATGAACTCGCAGGTCTCTGCATCGTGAAAGTTCCATATTTTAATGTCAAAGGCCTCATTCATTCTTTATCCATACGTTTTTATTGTGGAATAATAGTTATTTTCGGCAGTGTTTAATTTCTTCTTTTCGTTTCTGTCTATTTATATTTGTTCTTGGGCTAAGGAGATGGCCTAATCGAGCATGGATTCTGTTATAGAAGGGTAGACTTATTTTATATCCAGATGCATAATTTATATATATAGATATAAAATAATATTATGTTTTTACAAAAAATGTCAGTGGAAAATTTCATGAAGTCTTTTTTACCTCCAGAAGGAAATGTCTGTACAACAAAGATAAAAAATATACTACTACTATTATTGTGTCAGTTGCTACTACTTCTACTACTACTGCTAATAATAATAATAATAATAATAATAATAATAATTATTTATTTTACAATAATGATTAATAGAATGGGTCATGAATCCATTTCAGACTTTAGGTCCCGACTTGGGACTCGGAAGGGTAAAATACAACAATAAATGTAAATACAACAGAAATCAAATAATAATAATAATAATAATAATAATAATAATAATAATAATAATAACTTTATAAGTTTCGTTGCGTCAAATCACCGAAAATCTTAAAAAAAAACTTTGAGGAGCACGCAGTTGAAAAACGGTTTGATCGTTTATTACATATAATTCAAGTAGCAGGAGGATTTGAACAATTATTAAATAAATCATCGAGCTTTATATTCGACCTCAACAGAATGCATTGGACGGCCGTTTCGTCCTATTTGCGGAACTATTCAGCAGTACGCATCCACTACCAGGAACCGAAAACCGACAGTTAGGTTATTAAGCTGATGTCATACCAACTGTACCAAAGGCCCTGACGACGACGAAGAGGTAACGAATTAAGCTCGATGAAGTGCGCCGCTCCTCAAGAATTCCGTGGTGGCTCATAGGATAGTGCCTCCCCAAGCCACGACTTCTCCAACCAAGCCGATAAATCCATAGCGTGTTTCGTGGTTGAAGCACAAAAATATAATTCAAGTAGTAAGAGGTTTTGTCATTTTTTTCCTTTTGTCTGTAGCTACCATAAAAAAAAATAGGATTCTATAGAATTTAAAATGAATTTTTTTTCTCTCTCCGTTCTCAGTCTAAAACAAAAAAGTTAGCGTCCTTTCGCTCCAATCCTTTTATCTCCCCCTTCCCCCACAAAAAACCCCCACACGTGTTCTTACCATTACCGTATCAGTATCAATTTGATAGAACCAAAGAAAGTCAAAAGACCTCTGCGATCTGTCGAATATGCATGTTATTTCTTGTGACTACTGGTAACGTATGCTGATCGTAATTACTGCTGTGAGGTTTTTAGAATTTAGACTAGTTAAAGAAAATGTTCGTTAATTTATGCTATGTATATTTTATTACATATATTTTCTTTCAGAATGACAATATTTTTAATTTTTTTCCTTTTGTCTGTAGCTACCATAAAAAAATAGGATTCTATAGAATTAAAAATGAACTTTTTTCTCTCTCCGTTCTCAGTCTTAAAAAAAAAATTTAGCGTCCTTTCGCTCCTACCAATCCTTTTACCTCCCCGCTTCCTGCCCCCCCCCCCAAAAAAAAAACCCACACGTGTTCTTAGCATTACCGTATCAGTATGAATTTGATAGAACCAAAGAAAGTCAAAAGACCTCTGCAATCTGTCGAATATGCATGTTATTTCTTGTGACTACTGGTAACGTATGCTGAGCGTAATTACTGCTGTGAGGTTTTTAGAATTTAGACTAGTTTGTATCTGTATTTTTCTAACCATTTACTTGTGTTTTATAAAAATATACTAAACTTTTCGGTTGTCTGAAGGCCGTTTCGACTTTAACTAAGTTAAAACTTAGTATTTGGTTTGTGTTTTTCTTTTTTTTTTTTTACATCAATTATATGTGCATTTAATTGGGACGTTAGCATCCATGTAGGTCCAAAAAATATAAACCTACAAAGGGCGGAAGAACTCTTAAAGAGTCAACGGCCAGCTAACTAGAGGTGATGTCTCAATAAACCATCGTGGAGAATGCAACGGGATACCACTCCACTATCTACCCCCGGCTCAATCATGGATAGTTACAACAAATATATTAAAGCCAACAGCGTGAAGGGGGTTGCTTCCCAAGGAAGGACCGGCATGGGCAACAGGTGCCACCTGACCGTCATCCGGCGACTGTTAGCACCAATGGCGTAAAGGGGACATTTTACTCCAAAATTTGTCCCTCGCCCGGGAAAGAACGACATGAGCAACAGGTGTCTCTGGACCGTTACCCAGCAACTGTGCGTATCAAAGACAAACTCACTATAGGAACATGGAACGACAGGACACTGAACTGTGGACAACTAGAGAATGTCAAACAGGAGATGAACAGACTGAATATCAGCATCCTAGGCATATGTGAACCAAGATGGCCTAATAACGGAGTTTTCAGTAGCGACACCCACAGGAAAATATATGCAGGAGGTAAAAATCACGAAAAAGGGGTCGCTTTAATACTAAACAAACAAGTGAAGAGATGTGTACTTGGCTACTGGCAACTGTCAGAGAGAGTCCTCTTGGTTAAAATGCGTGGAAGGCCCCTCAATATAGCTATTATAGTAGTTTATGCGCCAACAACTCAATGCTCGGAGGACGAAATAGAATCTTTCTATTCAATACTGGACAGTGCTAAGGCTCAGTGCAAAAGCCAAGAAGTTAGGATAATAATGGGGGACTTAAATGCAAAGGTAGGTAAAGATAGAGAAGGAGACACGAACGGCAACTTTGGACTAGGAGAGCGCAACGAAAGAGGAGAAAAATGGATCCAATGGTGCTCAGCCAATGACCAGGTCATTACTAACACCTGGTTCCAAGAACAACCACGACGTTTATGGACATGGAGAAGTCCAGGAGGTGACACGAAGAACCAAATAGATTATATAACGATAAACAAGAGATTCAGGAATGCAGTAGTCCAATGCAAAAACATACCCAGGTGCTGACTGCGGAAGTGACCACGTCCCAGTCATCTGCAAACTAAAAGTGAAACTCCGAAGACTGAAGAAGCCCAGCATATCACCAAGACTGCAATACGACACACAAGAGGACGATCTCACCCTGCAGAAAGAATATAATAACAGCGTGAGGAACAAATATGAAGAACAAATTGGAAAAGGATACTCAAAATGGGATTCACTAAAAGAAGCGATGGTGACCTCAGCGAACAACATAGCCCCAAAGGAAATCAGACGCAGAAGAAAAAACGAGTGGATGACCGAAGAGATCCTCCACATGATGCAAAGGAGACAAAAAATAACGCCAAGACACGGAGCAGAGTACAAAAAACTTCACAAGGAGATAAGGAACAAATGCAGACAAGCCAAAGAGGAATGGGTCAACAATTAATGTGCAGAAGTAGAGAGACTGAGCAGGAACAACAAAGCAGAGATGCATAAAGTGATAAGAGAACTGACAGGACAAAACCCTGCTCCTCAACAGGATGCATAAAATCCAAGGAAGAGACAATCATATTAGAGAAAGAGGAAATACTCCAGCGATGGGAAGAATATATAAAGGATCTCTTTTGCGACAAGAGAGAACAACAGAGAATATACAAGGAGATGGATGGACCGGAAATACTAAAATCCGAAGTGGAAGCTGCAATGGCCAAAATGAACAGAAACAAAGCACCTGGCCCAGATGGCATAGTGATAGAGCTGCTGACAGCCTTAGAAGAATATGGCATAGAAAAGATTACCGACATAATAAACGAAATTTATAGCAGCGGAATAATACCAGACGACCTATGCAAGTCGATATTTATAGCGCTGCCGAAGAAACCTGGTGCAAACGAGTGCGAACTACACAGAACTATCAGCTTAATGAGTCACATTACAAAACTGATTGTCAGAATCCTGATGAATAGAGCGAGAAGCAGAATCAGGCCAGAGATAGGGCACGAACAGTGCGGGTTCGTCAAGGACACTGGAACAAGGAACGCCATATTCATGATTAGGATGCTCTCTGAAAGGGCATTGCAAATGAAGAAAGACTTGTACCTGTGCTTCATTGATTACGCGAAGGCATTCGACAAAATACGACACAAAGAATTGATGGAGATGCTGGGTAATCTCGACATTTTCGGCAAAGACATAAGAATAATCAAGAATCTCTACTGGCAGCAAACGGCCTGCATACGGACAGGTAACGACCTCAGTAGATATACAAAAATAGAAAAAGGCATAAGACAAGGATGTGTCTTTTCACCGGATTTGTTCAACCTATACAGCGAGAATATTTTGAGGACCCTAGATGACACGCCAGGATTTGTTATTGGAGGCCACAACCTGAGCAACATAAGATATGCGGACGATACAGTGCTGATTGCGGACACGGAAAGGAAATTACAAGACCTCATACAGAAAGTAGCACTGGAGAGTGACAAGAAGGGACTACAAATAAACTTTAAGAAAACTGAGTGCATGGTCATCAGCAAAAGATACATTCCAAAATGCCAAATACAGGTGGAGAATAACAGAATCAAACAAGTACAAGAATTTAAGTACCTAGGAAGTGTTCTAACAGGAGATGGAAAGTGCGACACGGAGATCCGAAGGCGAATTGGCATGGCAAAGGACGCGTTCCAGAAGATGAGTAAAATACTAACACACAGGAAAACCTCAATAGAAACGAAGAAAAGAGTTCTAGACTGCTACGTGATGTCAGTTCTTCAATACGGCTGTGAATGCTGGACAATATCATCGAAAATGAGGACAAAACTGGATGCGGCCGAAATGTGGTTCTACAGAAGGATGCTACGGATATCGTGGACTGAGCATACAAGCAACGACGAGGTGTTAGAAAGAATGGCAACAAAAAGGAAATTGATGCTGAGCATCAGGAAGAGACAACTGAAGTTCCTGGGACATGCAATGAGGAAGGAGAGCCTGGAGAACCTGATACTGACTGGACAGATAGAAGGAAGGAGAGACAGAGGAAGGCAGCGGATAACATATTTGCAGGGGCTGATCAGGTGGATGACGGAACGGGGGTTGCCAGGAGCAACAGGAGCAAACATACTAAGAGCCACAAGGGATAAGGAGACGTGGAGAGCCATGATCGCCTACGTCCTGAAGGGACAGGGCACATATAAGAAGAAGAGGATTTGAACAATTATGTAGTAAATCATCGAGCTTTATATTCGACATCAACAGAATACAGAAAGCACTGGACGGCCGTTTCGTCCTATATGTGGGACTGTTCAGCAGTGCGCACTGCTGACGACTCCCACATATAGGACAGAACGGCGGTCCAGTGCTTTCTGCATTCTGTTGATGTCGAATATAAATTTATATTTGTTCTTGGGCTAAGGAGATATAAAGATTTACTTAATATATATATATATATATATGCAAACAGGGACTTGTGCCCACAGAAATAAAAAATAGATTTAAATAAAGTAGACGTTATCTTGTATACCTTAGAATCTTTTCATCCAACACATTATCAAAGTTTCTCGTCGTTGGCGTTATTGTTAATGATAGACAGGGCACAAAAATTATTTACAGAAAGGAAAGTTGGAACTCGTTTAAAAGTATAATGTTAATCAAAACACCCCCTTAAATTTTAATTATATTTTTGATTAAAATTATACTTTTAAACAAGATCCAACTTTCCGTTCTGTAAATAATTTTTGTGTCCTGTCTATAATTAACAATAAGGCCAAAGAGCACCTTTGATAATATGTTGGCTGGATGGATCGTAAGATCTGCATGATGACGTCTACTTTATTTAAGTCCACATATATATATATATATACATATATATATATATATATATATATATATATATATAATTTTTCAAACAAACGCACCGTAGTGGGGGCGCCAGAGGGTGTCGTCAGTGATGTCATCGCGAGGATCACTAGAAGGTTTGGGGTCTTTCAGCATCATACCCCCCTCACCGCGCCGACCCGACCAGAAATGATCAGTTTCTGGTCCACCCTCGATAAGCACTTTCAGACACTGGAAAAATTACGTTTAGACCCGGTACGAAACCTTGCAAATTCTTCTAATTGGCGACAGTCAGAGCCGTTTTCCATTTAGAGGCGAACCGTACATGAGCGCGTTCGAAACATTAATTTAAACTTATTTATGCATTTTATCTTATTTACGAGTACTAATACAATGAAGAGAAATCAGAAATGCTGAATTTCGGGGAATTTTAGCTAACAATTTGTTTTGAAATTCAGACACTCTCTCTTTTGATCCATAAGCAATTAGCTGTTCTTTCCGCTGTTTCGGTTATGGACTTGAGTGCTTTCCTTTTTTTTACTCCCACTATCTCAATAACTATTAAGGCTTTTCATAAGGACCTTGCTGCAAATCCTCTGGTCCCAACTTCTACAAGAGTGCAGCTAGCCCTCCAGCCTTTAACCCTGCAACTCTCCAGCAGTTCGTCGTATTTTAAATTCTTTCTTTCATGGGCTTCCTCTGCGATTTTCTTCCGAGGGGGCCGTCACTTCCCACAAGACTATCTTCTTCAAACTGTGAGAAGAAAACTATCTCTGGGCGAAGTTTTGTGATGGCAATTTGCTCTGGGACTTTCAATCTTGAGCCTATATCGGCCCTTAGTTCCCAGTCTGTTGCAGGAGATAGCAGGTTTGGATTTACCTTTCAATTTTGTGGGATTTTTGCGGATATGGTATATATATATATATATATTTCGTGGGATATATATATATATATATATATAATATATATATATATATATATATATATATATACCATAATGATAATTCACGTACACTGTCTTAATATGTATAGGAAAAAGTACTAAAAATTTGTAAGTTAAAAATGTATTTTTTGACAGTATTTATTTATTTCTAGTATTATATATATATATATTTGATATTTCATACCGGCCTCGGCCTTTCATCAGAAACAAATGATTTTAAGATGTACAACTCACGCAGAAAGAAAAAAAAGACTGTATTTTAAAATTAAATACATGTAAGCTAGGGTTAAATAAGGACTTAGGTATTTTGAATCTTGATAAATATTTCAAAAGTTAAAAATTTTTTATATACAATTAAAAAATATTTCTTTAAAAGAACATTTAAAAGAATTATTACAGTTAGTTTCACGTTTAAAAATATTCAAACTCTGTTTCTCTCTGCATCACCTGATGGACGCTTATCACGACGGACGCTTCTAGTTTAAATTTTAAAATCAGTCGTTTCTGATGAAAGGCCGAGGCCGGTCTGAAATATTAAATGCATATATAATAATAGAAATAAATAAATTCTGTCAAAAAAATTTTAACTTACAACTTTTTAGTAGTTTTTCCTACACACACACACACACACACACACACACACACATATATATATATATATATATATATATATATATATATAAAAGTAAAAACCAAAAATAGACTGATTTGCAAAACAAATGTTTGTGACGTAAATTTCTCAAATCTTAACCGTTATTTATTTTTTAAATTTTTAAATTTTTTTTTATTTCTCTTTTTAATCTTATTTTTATTCTCATTTTGGAAAATGGACTGTTGCTGAAGTTATGTAAAATCTTTCTTAAGGATTTCATGTTGAAATGTTCATTCAGCATTTTTGAAAATTTATTTTAAGTTTTAATTTATATATATATATATATATATATATATTCATTTGGAAACGTGTTATTTTGCGACCTATGTTCTACATTTTAGTGTCATCAGGCGATTTGCAATAACTGATTTTACCGTTTTTCAAACGCTCACGTAATTTAAGTTACTTAAAGGTTAACATTAGTTTCATCTATGGATGAAAGCAGTCTTAATTCTAAGACCTTTAAGTAAATTCATCTAATTTTGAAAATTGCGCGCTTATAAAAGGTTCTTTTTGCGTGAACGTTTGAAAAACTGTAAAATCATTTACAGAAAATTGCCTGAAAACAACGAAAGGTAGAAACCTAGGTCGCGAACTAACTCGTTTTCAAATGAAAAATATTCAAATGTTCTACAATATAATTGTAATGAACAATTTTTAATGAAACTGTGTGTTGGTCTAATTTGATTACGACCAAATACTAACTAATTCACTAAAAACAACTTGTCTCCTAATATCTCCGGATGTGCGTTTGGTGGCAGCTCGTCCTACACAATGGAAAGCAATAAAAGGCAAATAATAATAATAATAATAAATAAATAAATAAATAAATAAATTTTATCAACCTATGAAAATATTGCGTCTTATTCACACTATTGCTGCAAGAATAATTTCTTCCTTGAAGTGATGTTAGGATGTGGGGTACAGAATGCCCGGATTAAAACGGAGAATTTAATGCGGGAGATCCTATCCACAAAATATAACACAAAATTCAAGAAAAGACAACGCAGTAACAAACGTTTGTAAAAATTAGAAAATCGTATATTTAATAGCATACATGCAGAATTAAAAATTTGTATATTTTTTGTTTCTTGTTTGATAGAAAAACGCCTTTTAATTTTAAGCAAATGTGGTTTGAACAAAAACGTCTCTGTTTCGCTGTCTTTAATTACCGAGTAGTTTGTTTCTTTTTCTTTTTCTGTCCTGAGTAGGTAGAAATGGAAAAGGTGATCAGTTTGAAGTGAAAAGGAGAGTGTGAGTGAGAAATATATGATAAGAGTGAAAATGTTCAAAAAGAAAATATACGTAGTTAAATGTTCCAGAGAATCAGTAGTAAGAAGTTGAATGAATCATTCCAGGGCTTATACTTGATAGTAGCAGAATGTCTGTATGTAGAAAAGATTAACAGGTTAATAATAAAATATGTTCCTTTCCTTTTTTATGGCCGGCCAGTGAGCGAAAAGGAAGGTAAAACAATAAAGGAACCTGTACTTATCAGACGTTATCTTTAGGAGTCTGTTGAAGATATCTTGTTTTTGTTGCGTTTGTCTTTCCTTCTTTTACTCTCTAGTGTCTGATTGAGCCTGCGACGGACCTGTCTGTGGGTTCTCTGGCACACTGATCTCAGCGCACTTCTGACTGTCTTTGGCCGGTCAAGGGACGTGAATAAGTACTGAGTAGGTCACGTGGTGGGTTTCAACCGCACACCCATCTTTAACGCACTAAGAATATTTAACTGCGGTCATACTTCAATTTGCTATTTCCTATCCAATCAGAATTCAGAAACTTAATTTCCACACAGACTTTTGAAATTTGCTTTGGTCTGTTTTTTCCAAAATGTTTTCAGTCATTCTGATCAGATTTTGCGGGGGTGCAATTTTTCTTTTTGCATTTCAGTTAATTGTTGGATGATATAGGATTTTGTAACCTACAAGTTGAGCATGAAGTCCATATTTCTCGTTTCGAAGCGATTATCATTACATTTATATGAAGAGTTTTCAAAGTTCTCTGTTATTCAAAGTAAGATTCATACTTTACGACATATATCTTTGAAGTTATCCATTTTTTACGATCGCTGCAGCTTTCGCATTGAAAGTCTCATATTTTTTATACGTTCATTTTCTATTCATTTTTCACAATTGAAGATGAGATGTTCACTTCGGCCCTCACATAGAAATTGAGTTCAAAGAAACTTAAATCCAGTTTTTTTTAATTCAATTTTCACCTTCTGTGAAAGCATTTCGAATTTTGAGTTAAGGTTTTGATTGAATGTTATTTCTTCAGAATTTTCTTTTTTGTTATTTTTTTTTAATGAGCACACGTTCTTTTTTTTTTACAATTGTCTTTTGAGATTTGATGGTGACGTCATTTAG
>JBBBDQ010001069.1:6822500-6825000 GCA_037127315.1 Ascarosepion bandense
ATCTATCTATCTATCCATCTATCTATCTATCTATGTAAACTTCTTCACTATCTATCTACCTATCTATCTTTCTATCTATCTATCTATCTAAACTTCTTCACTATCTATCTACCTATCTATCTTTCTATCTATCTATCTATCTAAATTTCTTCACTATCTATCTATCTATCTAAACTTGTTTACTATCTATCTATCTATCTATCTAAACCTGTTCACTATCTATCTATCTATGTAAATTTTTCACTATCTATCTATCTATCTATCTATTTATCTATCTATCTATCTATCTATACTTGTTCACTATCTATCGATCTATCTATTTATCTATCTGTCTATATATCTATACTTGTTCACTGTCTATCAATCTATATATCTATCTATCTATCTATCTACCTATCTATCTATCTATACTTGTTCACTATCTATCTATCTATTTATCTATCTGTCTATCCATCTAAACTTGTTCACCATCTATCTATCTATTTATCTATCTGTCTATCCATCTAAAGTTGTTCACCATCTATCTATCTATCTATTTATCTATCTGTCTATCTATCTACACTTGTTCACCATCTATCTATCTATTTATCTATCTGTCTATCTATCTAAACTTGTTCAACATCTATCTATCTATCTATTTATCTATCTGTCTATCTATCTAAACTTGTTCACCATCTATCTATCTATGTATCTATCTGTCTATCTATCTAAACTTGTTCACCATCTATCTACCTATCTATCTATCTATCTATCTATCTATCTATCTATCTATCTATCTATCTATCTATCTATCTATCTATCTATCTATCTAAACTTGTTCACCATCTATCTATCTATCTATTTATCTATCTGTCTATACCATCTAAACCATTTCACCATCTATCTATCTATCTATCTATCTATTTATCTATCTAAACTTGTTCACCATCTATCTATCTATCTATCTATCTATCTATCTATCTTTATCTACCTTTATCTACCTATCTAAATCTATCTAAACTTGTTCACTATCTATCTATCTATCTATCTATCTATCTATCTATCTATCTATCTAAAATTTTTTGTCTGTTCATTATCTATCTAAACTTGTTCATATCTATCTATCAAATTAGTTGTACTCATCTTTATATATATATATACATATATACACATATATATACACATATACACACACACACACAAACACACATACATATATATATATACACGTTATATCTATATATCTATCTATCTATCTATCTATCTAAACTTCGTCACTATCTATCTATCTATCTATCTAAATTGTTCACCATCTATCTATCTGAACTTGTTCAATATCTATCTATCTATCTAACTATCTATCTATCTATCTATCTATCTATCTATCTATCTATCTATCTATCTATCTAGACTTGTTCAGTATCTCTCTATCTATCTAGACTTGTTCAGTATCTATCTATCTATCTAAACTTGTTCACTATCTATCTATCTATCTATCTATCTATCTATCATATACATATACACACACACACACACACAAACACACATACTTATATATATATATACATGTTATATCTATCTATCTATCTATCTAAACATCTTCACTATCTATCTATCTATCTATCTAAATTATTCACCATCTATCTATCTGAACTTGTTCAATATCTATCTATCTATCTATCTATCTATCTATCTATCTATCTATCTATCTATCTATCTATCTATGTATCTGTCTAAACTTCTTCACTATCTATCTACCTATCTATCTTTCTATCTATCTATCTAAACTTCTTCACTATCTATCTACCTATCTATCTTCCTATCTGTCTATCTAAACTTCTTCACTATCTATCTATCTATCTATCTAAACTTGTTTACTATCTATCTATCTATCTATCTATCTATCTATCTATCTATCTATCTATCTATCTATCTATCTAAACCTGTTCCATATCTATCTATCTATGTAAATTGTTCACTATCTATCTAACTATATATTTATCTATCTATCTATCTATACTTGTTCACTATCTATCTATCTATCTATCTATCTATCTATCTATCTATCTATCTATCTATCTATTTATCTATCTGTCTATCTATCTATACTTGTTCACTATCTATCTATCTATTTATCTATCTGTCTATCCATCTAAACTAGTTCACCATCTACCTATCTATCTATCTATCTATCTATCTATCTATCTATCTATCTATCTACCTAAACTTGTTCACTATCTATCTATCTATCTATCTATCTATCTATCTATCTATCTATCTATCTGTCTATCTATCTATCTATCTAAACTTCTTCACTATCTATCTATCTGTCTAAACTTGTTTACTGTCTAACTATCTATCTATCTAAACCTGTTCACTATCTATCTATCTATCTACGTAAATTGTTCACTATCTATCTATCTATCTATCTATCTATCTATCTATACTTGTTCACTATCTATCTATCTATTTATCTATCTGTCTATCTATCTATACTTGTTCACTATCTGTCTATCTATCT
>JBBBDQ010001069.1:6837500-7060000 GCA_037127315.1 Ascarosepion bandense
GTTCGCCACATTTGACTCCATTAGATTTTTTCATGTAAAAACAATTGTGTATGCATATATATATATATATATATATATGGATTTCACGTGCGTATAACTGCAAGTCGGGCTATAGGCGTATATATATATATATATATATATATATATATATATATATATATATATGGATTTCACGTGCGTATAACTGCAAGACGGGCTATAGGCGTAATATATCTATATATATATATTACGCCTATAGCCCGACTTGCAGTTATACGCACGTGAAATCCAATGTTGGCCTATAGACGTAGGATAATATTTATATATATATATATATATCCCTCACTTAGAACAACACGGTTATCAACGCACACTTCTGAGAAAAACGCTTGTTGATAACACGTACATACTTAAACAAGAAAATAACAAACAGAAACTAAAAATCCTGGAAGCAATCTACATAAAACAATTTAAACCTGGTTTGAATACAATCAATTTTGATATTTCCAAAAACGTACTCAAATGTCACCACAGCACCACAATTTTGTCACTGTCTTCGGCCATCCGCCACGGTTGGGATGGACTTATATTTTTTATTCAATTCTCTTCATTGTTAATAACTTAAATGTTCTATGTTTACTGTGTGTTAATATTTACTCTTTGATAATGGCTTATGTGAGCCGAAAGCTTAGACCCGATAAAAAAATCAACAATTATTGTGATTTTTTGTTGTCTTTCAACGATATCACCATCAAGTATATCAGACGGTATGAACGGATCCTACATAAAATTCATAGACAAAACTTGTCTATATTATTCAATGAAATCTGCATTAATGAAAAAATGCTGCCAAAATACACACAATATATATATATATATATATATATATATATATATACACACTAGCGGCCACCCCAGTGTTTTTAAGAAATGATGTACTTCATACTATTTTTTAGTATCAAGTGAATATCAAGTGAAAAATTGTAAAAGAAAGAATGGTTCTTTTATTAATATTGCACAATAACATTTGCATCTAATGAATTTATGAATATTTAATAATTACTTATTGCAGTTTCATCAATGAAAGAATGAAAACATTTTTGCTGAAACGGACGAATTCATCTTTGATTCCTTGCCTTGTAATATTTTGCAGTGTAATAATAACAAAAGAACCAGTCTATTTTTATTTGGCAAAAAATGCTAACAATAGTACGAAATGCATCATTTCTTAAAAAAACTGTGGTGGCCTAATAATTATGGTCGGTAGTATATATATAGTCATCCGCAGACAGATCAGTTTTGCTGTATCAATACGGTTAGACTCCGACTGCTTATAACCCAGGATTGAAACGCGACCGAATTGGCGTCAGTCGGCGATTCTAGCTATGGGCGCTCGGTAGAAGGGCGAAGATTTTTAGCGTGTATATTATAATTATACACGCACAGTAGCTGATAGTGTTGTAATTCATTGCTGAATGAACGATGCGTAGTCCTATATATATATATATATATATATGACTTCAGTTATTTTCTCACCGCCACGATGTAGCTTCCCTCAATCCTTTCTAAAAATATTTCCAGGGCTTCTGCTCCGAAGAACTTGGCTCTCTCTACATCAATTTATTCATGCCATAGACTGGCAACAATCAAAGCAACCAAATGCAACTACCAATTCTATTCTTAGTTTCTTTTCCCTCTCTTCCTCTCTGTTTTATCTCAATTTCGTAAACTTGCTTCCCTGAGAGCTACAATCTCCTAAAATTTAAATGCAACGTCAACTGTCATCTCTCATCTCTTATCCATTTTACTTACATCCTTCTCTCATCCTTTCACCAACATCTTATTCTTCCTCTTTTTCTTTTTACCTTCACGTAACTCTATTTTCACCAGTATTCCCATAATTCTCTTTCCCATTCTCTTACACCCCCCTGAACTAGTTCCTCTTACTCTTCGCTCTATGCTTATGTAAATTTTATCTCTTTTCTTATGTAACGCCCTGCGCACCAGTGGCAATACTGCCTTACTCCAGTTGAAAGGAATATATATATATATATATACAACAGCAATGTAACTGATATTCTTTGACCCGGTCAAAGTCACATCAACTCCCAGATCCTACGAACTGATTTCATCAGACCAATAAAAACCCCAACTTGAATACGCACACATACATACTCACTCACTCACACACACACACACACACACACACACACACACACACACACACACACACACACACACCATTAGACCATAAAAAACCCAACTTGAACACACACAGATACACACTCGCAAACACACACGCACACATACATACACGCACGCACGTACAGCAGCAGTGGATAAAACCAGCCATTCATAGATGGGCAGCTAAAAAGCACGATCATTCTAAGGATTTCTCTGCCATTCTGATGATGAGATTATAGTCTCGAAATATCAAACAGGTCATATAAACACCTCCCGACCTTCCTTTATTTTATTCAACGCATTGTGACAGCCTTCAAGACATAACACACACACACACACACACACACACACACACACACATATATATATATATATATATATAACATAGTGATGATCCACGTATACTGTCTTAATAATATGTATAGAAAAAACTACTAAAAAGTTGTAAGTTTAAAAATGTATTTTTTTTTTTACAGTATTTATTTATTTCTATTATTATATTTGATATTTCAGACCGTCCTCGGCCTTTCATCAGAAACAAATGATTTTAAAATTTAAATTAGAAACGTATTTTGCGAGAGCGTTCGTGGAGAGATTGTTTACATCACGTGATGCAGAAAGCGACAGATTTTTTTAAATATTTGAAAACGTAAACCTATCTTTAATAATACTTATAAATTTTGTTTTACAGAAAATTTTTTTAAGTGTATCTAAAAAATGTTTAACTATTGAAATATTTATAAAGATTCAATATACCTAAGTCCCTATTTAACACTAGCCTGTATGTATTTAAGTTTAAAATCCAGTATTTTCTTTCTTTCTGCGTGAGTGTGTGGAACTTAAATCGGAGTCTATTAGTAAACATTTGCAGTTTTCTAATGTGTGTCCCGGTTGATTGAAGTGTTGGGCTATGGGGGAATATTGGTTGTTCTGGCGTATGCTAAGTTTATGATTATTGAAAATCATATCTCGCAAAATACGTTTCTAATTTAAATTTAAAAATCATTTGTTTCTGATGAAAGGCCGAGGACGGTCTGAAATATCAAATATAATAACAGAAATAATTAAATACTGTAAAAAAAAACATTTTTAAACTTACAACTTTTTAGTAGTTTTTTCCTATATATATATATATATATATATATATATATATATATATATTCGGCTGTCTAACCGGACTTATGAGCTGTGATACAGAAAAACAGATCTGTCTGCGGATGACTATTTACGCTCTCACACTCTGATTGAGCATTCTGGAAGAATGGTGTAGACTTTGAAAAACAGTAGCTACTCTGGCATCTATGCATCGTTCATTCAGCAATGAATTAGAACACTTTCAGCTATTGTGCGTGTATAATGATAATATACACGCTAAAATGGCTGCCTCCTTCTGCCGAACGCCCGTAGAGGTAGTATCGCCGGGTGACGCCAATTCGGTCGGGTTTTAATCCTGGATAAAAGGCAATCGGCTGTCTATTCGTACTGATGAGCTGTAATACAGCGAAACAGATCTGTCTGCGTATGACTATATATATATATATATATATATATATATATGTATATATATATATATATATATAACATAATAGTACGTATATTTTGGCAGCATCTTTTCTTTTAAACGCGTTGTATTAATCGATAGAGACAACTTAGTCCTGTAGATTTTCTTTTGTATTTTCTCATATTTTCTAATCAGGGTTTTTATTTTCAAATTATATGTATGCAAATATTGTCCATAAGTTAACTAAGTATTTTCGAGCGTCATCGTTCATCATCAGAGTGAAATTTACAGTTTTACAGTTTTAAATATCAACGATTGCCTTGTAGCACAAAACGTGTTACGACATTTTGAAGAACCAAATATACGTTAAGAACATTTTAAAATTCAAGGGAGTTAATAATATATTCACGTGCAAGCGTGAAAATATGCGTGAATTATGAGATAACATGGAATATTTAGAGTTGCTAAAGATTTTTTAATTATCGTAAAAAATACATTAGGGAATTTAAAATTCAAGAGAAATAATTATGTGAATTATTGTAATAATAATGAATTACCCCCTTTGAATTCATTCATTAATAATAATGAATTACCCCCTTTGAATTCATTCATTAATAATAATGAATTACCCCCTTTGAATTCATTCATTAATAATAATGAATTACCCCCTTTGAATTCATTCATTAATAATAATGAATTACCCCCTTTGAATTCATTTCAAAATTTAATTTTTTTCATTGTAATTTTTTTTATTTTTATGTATCTTACTTTTGATAAATTAAAAAAATAGTATTATAACATTGACAACTATAACTTCGACGAAATTCGAGTGAACTTGAAGTGAAATTTCTTGAACGGTAAGTTTGTGATATGCACGTGATGATTGTTTAATATATGAAACTCCGGGTCGTGCTGCCCATGTAGGATAATCTGCATATTTATTAATAGATAATTAATACAGCATTTCGTAGTAAATTGTTCATACTCAATTTACATGTTACATTTTAACACCTGAATATATATATACAGGGTGTAAACGATAAATTGGCAGTAATTTCAGTCCGCAGTTTAGGTTTTTTAAAGCGGCATTATCAATCTGAAATGTTAGTTACTGTACTCTTTAGAGTCTGAAGTCCGGATTAGCCACCTAAAAATACTAACAAAATGAGTGCTAGTGTAGAATTTAACCATAGAATGGTTATTGCTGAATTGTTCCGCGCCGGGCATAAGACGTTTGACATTATCAGAGACACTGGCTATGCTCCTAGGACTGTTTATCGTGTTGTAGCAAACTTAAGGAAAGGTAAAGACATTCAAAGAAAGGCTCACAGTCCGAGAAGTGATAAAATTCGCACCAGAAGGTTTCTCAGTGGCTTGAAATGATCCATTGCAGTAAAATCCATCACAGTCAAAGGCTGACCTGGCGAAAAAGCGGAATGTGACCAAAATGACCATTTCTAGTGAAGTACGGAAAGATCTTGGGATGAAGTCATATTGCAGACGATGTAACATTCTTACAGCGAAATCTAAGACCATTCGTAAAGAGAGAAGCCCCTTGCTACTTAATCACCCGAAACACCATGGTGGTACCGTTCACATTTTTGTGGACGAGAAAAAGTTCGTGGTAGACGAAGTCGCCAACCGCAGATACTCGAGAATTATCGCCATTGACCCTTCTTGTGTTCCTCCAGTCATGCAGAGTAAACACCCTGCCTCTGTCATGGTGTTTGGAGCTCTTGCCAGCGATAGGAAAGTCATGTCCCCTCACTTCATTGAAGTGGGCCTGAAGATCAATACGGCAGAATATCTGAAGATTCTGGAGGAAGTTCTCTTACCCTGGATTAAGAAGAACTATGATCCCAACAAAGTGATGTTCATCCAGGACTCTGCATCTGCTCATGGGTCAAAAACAATGCAGACCTTCTTTAAGAGAGAGTTGCCGCTTTTTGTGCATTCAAATACCTGTCCCTCTAGTTCGCCAAATTTGAACAACTGCAACTATTGGTTATGAGGCGATGTTGAGAAAGTTTAATGCCCGCTTCATAACAATGTGGCCTCCCTGAAGACTTCCATAAGGCGAGTATTCCGCGCTATCAAGAAAGAGCCAGCTGTCAAGGCCTGTCGTGCTTTTAGGGCTCGCAGTTTACCGTCATGCCAAGGACCCTTTCATCAGAATGTTTACTGTCGGATCTTTTTAGACATTCTACATTTTTAACTCTCTATCACTAATTTAAATTGCTCTAGTAATGTCACACATACACAAATATTTATGGACATAACCTTGAAATTTTGGTACAGCTTGGATCTGGCTCCATGGATTCCAAACAATATATATACATATATATATATATATATATATCGGTTTTATAAAAGAAATGAATTAAAACTTACCTTTAAATAAAATCTTGATAGTAATTCGATCATTAAAAAATGTTTTTTTTCTCCACCGTTACGACTATTAATTCTTCTGACTTCTTCGGGTTTCTGCTATATTTTATTTGGGGGGGGGGGTTAATGAAATTTACATTTTTGGAGAATGAGTATCTCGAGGCTTTCGTCTGTGACACTGTTTCTTTAGACAGCATGACTGATTTCGTGTTTTCCCGTTGAACATCATTGTAGTAATTCTGTTGTAATCTCAATTCCATCTTTCGCTATGCAATGTATTCCCCGCGGGGCGGGACGGTGTATATAATCACTTTAGCTTGAGATTTCACACAAAACTGCTTGACCCTCAGAGAGAAATTGTGTGACTGAGATAACTGAACGTTTCACAGCAGAGCAAATCATCTCTGGACTAGCACAGATAAAATCTAAAACGAAAGAACCGTTTTCACATGATCGATACACTTGGTATATTGACGCCACGCAAGAGAAGTCACTGTCATTTCACCTGTCATAACCAGAAAGCTATTGTTTATTTCATTGTAAATTTTTGCTCCTCTACAACGACACATATAATAGTTAAAATTTAGTGCTGTGGTGCATACCGATACATATCTATAAAAGAAACAATATTCCAAGTGTTTTATTGCTAGTCATATAGCGTTCTTGCTCTTCACAGTGCTCCTAGTGGAACAGAGGCCACTGTGGGTCCCTCGCCATCAACGACGGGGCGTCGATGCTTCTGTAACTTGTCTTATTTACAGGTAGTGATTTTGTCTCTACGCAAATCCATTCATCCTCTAAGCGAGTCAAATACCACACGTGATACATGCTTGGGCGATCATGTCTATTTCGGTCCAAAATTGACTAGACAAAAGATTTTCCTGCAGTGGATTTCCATTTCTTTCTGTACTAGGCTAAAGAACTTAATTAGTCCTACTAATTAATCCAAAACTCAAGGAATAAGTGTTGTGGAGTAGTTTTTGCACTGAAGGTTATAATCGTGCCATATCGGTTGCAACTCGACTTAACGCCCCCAAAAACTTTAGGAAAGTGGTAATCTTCCACTGAAAGCTGACTCCTTAGTATTCTGCTAACTGCCGACTAATATTTTTTTTTTTAATCGTATCACTCCGAGCAAGGCAGTAACGCCACTGATGTGCAGGGGCTACGTAAGAGTGAAAAGATTGGAAAAGAAAAAGAAAAAGCCGGAAACCACATCCTAAACAGGGAACAAGGGATGAGCCTCTCAACCTGTTCAATAGACGTGGGTGGAGTGTGAACCGGGCGATAGATAGATCTATCTACTCCAATTAAACTAAATATTAAATATTAACTGCCTTAGTCCAACTATGTCCAAAACTGGAACTAACAAGTAGTTCTACTGAACTCCAATAGAACTCTAAAGAACTCTCTTGATCTTCCCAAGAACTTCCTGTTAACTCTTATTCATATAGGAGGGAGGGTCCATTATCTGAGGAATAGGTGTGTTTCACCATAACAAAGGGAGATGGATTTAAACAGTTTCCAATGGTAATTTTTTATTAATTATTATTATCAATTATTATTATCAATTTATTAATTATTATTATCAATTATTATTATCAATTTATTAATTATTATTATCAATTCGTTCCCAAGGGTAATTACGCATAAATGAATGCAAAAATTTGATTGAAATTCGAACTCGGTTTTCCAATTTCTCGTTTCAAGCCGATATCCATATTGCACATCCTTAACTGTTGCTGTTAGAAGTAAGGCATTTCTTAAGATACGGATCCCATGAATAAAGCTCTGAACATTTTGCATACCCATTTTTTAATTAACCCACTCTCTTCGTCGGCACATCCATTTTGAGGATGCCCCAGGGGCAAACAAATGACTATGAACCCACTTTAAATGCCTCGACTTTGATTAATTAACGCCTCGGAGTCAAAGAGCTGGGAAGCTTAGTTAATTAGTACATTAGTTGATTAGTAAACCTGAATTTTTTTTGTTTTACCAACGCATTGTAGGGTACTGGTAGCCGAAACATATTTCGGATTGAGTTGAACATATGGATTGAAATCCGACATGATGAATAGAATAAGTAAAGAAAACAGTCATTCATTGAGCATGTTTCATTTTAACAAGCTTCTTTACAGATTGTAATTTTTTCTTTATCATTCAAAACAAAGCAGTTTTAGTGCCTCTGTTGCGGAAGGTGGTTACATAGGGAGAAAGTGATGTGAAAGAGAGGTATGTTATAGTGGGTGTCAGGAAGAGGGTAATAGAAGTATGAATATACTGGTTTGATGGGGGTGGAATAGATGGAGAAAAGTGCATGAGAGAAAGTCAGAGATCTGGGTACAACAGCAATTAAGAGGTAGTTCCATGCTCCTCACAACCTCCCAATCAGAAAACTTGCTACCGGATGCAGTTTATCGTCATGCCAAGGACCCTTTCATCAGAATCTTTACTGTCGTATCTTTTTCGAGTTTCTTCATTTTTAACTCTCTATCACTAATTTAAATTGCTCTAGTAATGACGCACATACACAAATACTTATGGACATAACCTTGAAATTTTGGCACAGCTTGGATCTGGCACCCGGGATTCCAAACAATATATATCGGTTTTATAAAAGAAATGACTTAAAATTACAATTCGGCTCAATTACTATTAAGCTGTCAGGGAAGCGACTAAATGGAAAGGAATTCCACAGGCGGGAATTGAGGGAAAAGAAGCTGTTAAAGAGCAAATTGTGGTTACATTTTATCGGTTTCACTGTAAAAGAGTGGGACTTAGTTTCTAGTCGAGTAGCCCGAGTAAATTCATACATAGGGGGCACCAGTGAGCTAAGTTCACTGGAACAGAAGCTGTGAAAGTATGTGTAAAAGAGATACAGGGAAGCAACATCACGCCGGTGAGAGAGTAACTGCAGCCGCGCTGCCAAATCGGAATCGATCACATTACAGATTCTCCGCTGGATTTTGTCAAGAAAGCTCGAGGTGAATAGCAGGGGCACCCGACCAGATATGGCAGCAATATTCAATACACGGATTTTCTTTTTAAATTTCTGTTTTTTTTCAAAAATCGAAAGCGACAGTATGTTGACTGAGATTTGATTTCATTGATCAGATCCGTATCACGTGTCAGTCAGTGAAGTGCCCTACGTGATATACTCTTGGGCGATCATTTCTCGAAAGAGTCATGACTGACTGGGCAGAAGATTATCCCGCAGTAGGTTGACATTGCCTTCTGCAGTAGACTGGTTACCGACCAAAGCTATAGAACCCAATATATCCTGTTATTTAACCCATAACTGGAGGGAAGAAACGGAGTAACACCTTTTCCAAGAACATTTGCACGTAAGTGAATTCAAGGAATTCAACTGAAATTCGAACTCGGCTCCCCGATTTCTCGTTCCGAGCCGATATCCACGTGTAATAAAGGAATAAATGAATATTTTACATGTAGAGAAAAATCTTATTTCTATTTATGTTTGTTCTACATTTAACAACAAAAGAAAAATGATGTTTTTTTTTTAAATATAAGTATATGCATGGGAAAATAATGCATGTGTAATGTGTATTTAAACTATACACAATTTAAGTGTGCGTTTATGTCGATAATGTTAGTATGTGCATGAATGACAAACAGAAATACATTTCTGTTCAAAACTATCAAAATGATTTATACAACTGTCAAGCGGCGGAGGATTTCTTTTTTAAAATAAAATCTGTGTATTAGAGAATCATATATGATGTGTGTGTTTATGTGTCGGTAACGTTAGTAGGTACAGGAATGATAAAACCAAATAGATTTTTATTTAAATTTCTAGCAAAATAATATATACATATATCAAACGAACATTTTATAATTAATGTTTGGAAAATAAGTTGTTAGCAGTTAGAATCTTTAAATGATATGTGTATTAAAATACTAAATATCTATGTATTACAATTATTACAATATCATAATTAAGTAATATAACTAATATATAGAAATATAAAAACATATTAAAATATATATATTATGATATAATTTTAGGCGTGTGTGATTATATAAGAAATATGTCTGCTCATTGTTAATAAAATGCATTCATACTCACGAGTAATCTTCCGTTTATTATAATAAAAGGATTTGAGAAATGCGCTGTAATTTGGAAAGTTTTTATTTTCTATTTCCCAAGTACTTTCAGTCTTCTATGATCATCTTCAGAGGTGCAAGTAGTAGTAACAAAAAATCATATTAATATATAGCAACACAGTTTTGTGGTTATTTTGTCACTACTATTTGTACTCTTAAAAATGATCTCGGAAAAAGATTGAAAATACTTGGGAAATAGAAAATAAGAACAGCTTACAAAATTATATATTTATTTATAATACACGGAAGATTATTCGTGAGTATGAACGGATTTTATTAAAAATAAGCAGACATAATATTTGTAATTTGTTTAATCAAATATGCCTAAAAAGAATTTGCTGTCGAAATACACAAATTTTAAATTATAATATATAACAGTAATTTTATAGTACTATATTATATCATTGCAATAACAAAATTAATTAATATAAGTATAGTTTGTACTGCAGGGGGTTTCTTGGACTACCTTTTATTGTGTAGTTGTTGCACATCTGAATAATGTCTTTTCAATCGCCCTGAATCTGCAGTCAATATTCACGCAGAAATAAAAGTTTCAACACTGATTCTTATTTATTAAATAGAAGTATAGCCCGACGTTGCTCGGGTGTAATGAAAGCTTTAAAACTAATCCATGTTCCTGGAACACAGACTCTTTGGATGTTGACACGAAAGACTTAAAAGCAATAGTTGTATCCAGATAAAGCGAAATCGTAGACTGAAAGAAAAATGAATGGATGTAAGTCAAATTTTGATTTCCTGGTATCGATATCAAATAAGGTTTTTTAGTCGTAACCTGAAATTTGAAGGCTAAATGAGTCCTCCGAGTAAATGGTATCATGGCTGAGACTAAGAACTACAATTATATCTACTTAGAGCCAAACTCGAAGCAAAAACTAAAATAAAAGGGCTGAAAAATTACAGACATACAGGCAGATAAACAGACACACACACACAAAGATCTTGCATCTTATATATATATATATATATATATATATATATATATATATATATATTATCGATTTTCTGCACTATTGTAAGAACTGCAACCTTGAAACTTCTGAATATCGTTTCTTATGTCTTTGTCTATGAGTGTATCAAATTTGATTAAAATCGGACCACTCCTTCTATAACCCGACTTTTTCGATTATCGATATTTATCCGGGGTACCTCGACACAAAACCTAGCTAAGAACACTCGCATACGCTTATGGTACAACTGTGTAAATTTTCAAGAAAATCGGTTCAGCCGTTTCGGTGTCTATAGGTAACGGACACACACACGGACACTCACACACATACAAAGTTCCATTTATAAATAAGTTTAGATATCCGACTAGAATGATAAACACACTGACATAAGATATGAAAGCCAGTGTTGTTTTCAGTCTCTTTCTTTGTAAGATTTTCAAAATTGAGCGCAGTGAAATCCTAAACACATATTTTATTTAGGAACTTTAACAAAATAGGTACCATGACAATTACATCTTTTTTCTTGAGAGTGGGTGTATAAAAATCCGATATATATTCTTTGAGGCCAATTTTACAGACATGTCCTCTTAGCAAAAATGTGAATACTTCAGAAACATTAAAATATATTTAAAATGAAAACTACCTCGAAGTTCACGATAAAATGAAACAAATGACTTTGAGTTAATAATTGAAACCCTAATAATCGTTATCTAGGAAACACTATCATAACGTTAAACTTAAGACCAGACTTTACAAAGAAAATTAGGTTTTATATTTAAAATCACGTTCTTACGGCTATGAAAATACTGTCTTTTAGAAATGTCGAAATGAAGTCTCACATTGACGAAACTAAGATATCTCTATTCCGTGTTTCGCTTCATCATGGAATTAAATGATATCGACAATGTGAATAATAAGCGAAAGAAACATTAATAAATAAATAATTTCATTTCTAATATAAGTCGGGTTTATGTGCAGTTTGGTGTTATATCTGAACCAACTTAGAACTCAGAGGTTTGGGTTCGAATTGCATTCGATTTCGTTACATTCACTTACGTGCAAATGTTCTTGGGAAAGGTTCTTGGGAAAGGTTCTTGGGAAAGGTCGGTATCTTGTAGCTTAGAAAGCTGTTTTTTTTTTTTGTTTTTTTTTTAATCATTTCACCCCGAGCAAGGCGGAAACGCCACTGATGTGCAGGGGACTACATAAATGTAAAAAGATTAATTAGAAAAGAGTGAGGAGTACAAGCTAGTTAGAAAGGAACAATAGAAAGCTGAGAATGCAGGTGCGATGACAGATACATAGGAGGAGAGAAAGGGAGGGTTATACAGGGGAGGGGAGAGAGCTAGAGGCCAGTGGTTGGTAGATGAGTATTAACTTTGCATTTAAATTACTGAAGGTTGTAGCCGTCAGGAAAGCAAGAATACGGGAGTGAGTTCCACAGGCGGGAAGTGCGAGAGAGGAAGCTGCAGGAGTAGAATTGTCGTCTGCATTTAGCTAACCTGACTGTGAATGGGTGGGACCCAGTTGCCAGTCTGGTTGAACGGGTAAACACCTGTTGAGGAGGCATCAGTGACTTAAGCTCATCCGAGCAGAAGCCATGAAAATATTTATAGAAGAGACAGAGGGAGGCCACATTTCGACGATGGGAAAGTGGCTGCAGTCGAGTCGCCAGATCAGTACCTATCACATTACAGACTCTCCTTTGGAGCTTGTCAAGAACACTGAGGAGAACGGCAGGGGCACCTGACCATAAATGGCAGCAGTACTCCATGCACGGACGGATGGTTAATGTTTCTTCGATTCGGCCTTGTGTCAGACTTAACCGAACTCCCTACAGCTTACAGGATTTATGCAGAATTATCAGAAGAATTTCGTCATCAGAAGGTTGGTTGTTGGCAAGTTGGAATGTGTGAAATTGTATAGAATTGAATAAGAAGAATAAAATATGCATCTTACATTTTAAAATAGACATTTATTAAAAGAAGGAATAACAAGAGTTGTAAAAATTAATGTTCCTTGAGAAAGTGAACATATCAAGAGTTTGTACAAAATGTACATAGTAGTAATTGTTGAATGAGATAAGATGAAAGAGAAAGATAACATTGTCCGCGTCGCTTGAAGTTTGAAGTTACATTTTAGATGTGTGTCTCTTTCGCTGCTCCCATCTGACTGAATTGATTGACGTTGATGAAGTCCTTTTATTGTAATCTAGATTTCTTCGCACTTACTCGAGAAGTCCTTTTGGTCTTGCAAGTCGCTCTCATTCATCAAAAATCATTTTGACACCTACTTGCGAAATCTGGTTTCGACTTTTTCTTTAAGCAGATGGTCAATCCTTTTTCTATTTGCGAAAACCAGGATTTCGCAAGTCATTGTGAATTTTTGAAAAAGTGAAGAAGAAAGTTGATTTCAATTAATTTCTTATCCGCTACAATCTATCTCATTAAATAACAGGGAAGACTGGGTTCTATAGCCTTGGTTGCCAAATCGTCTCCCACAGAATTAAACGTCAGCCTTCTGCCTCGTCAGAAAGAAACATGATTACGCGTATTGCATTTAACTAACTGATATAATCTTATTAATATCTAATTTTTTAATATATTTGACAAATGTAGCTTCTATAGATATCAAATAGATATCAAATGTAGCTTCTATAGATATCAAATAGATATCAAATGTAGCTTCTATAGATATCAAATAGATATCAAATGTAGCTTCTATAGATATCAAATAGATATCAAATGTAGCTTCTATAGATATCAAATAGTAAGTACTTAAAATTGTCGGATTTCATTGTGTGAATAACCCAAGAAGGCATATTAAAATCCTGGATATTATTGTGGGTCAAACACCATCGTCTGACAGCCAGGTTAAACGTCTAAAAAGAATCAATGGAACACTTAAAACCATCATGTCGCTTATAGCACCATCACAAGTCCGTGTGGTGTATATTTCTGGAAATATTTGCTTAAGTGAACAAGGGAGAGGGCAATGTCATAAATAAAACATTCCCCGGCAGTAAAAAAAAATTATTCTAAGAATCTCTGGATACAATTTTTTGAATTTTAACAGGAGGGATTATTATTATTAATATTAGTAGTAGTACTAGTAATAGTATATCTCTCGATATAAAAGGCAATCTGTGAGTCTGTGTGTGATTGTTCCCTATGCACGCCTACGTTTTTTAAGCTACGCCATTCAAACTTTCTAGGGACACGTATCTAAAGAGAAGCCAGGTCGATACATACTTTTTGAGTTTAAGTTCAACAATTTTGCCTTTTGCACTTTTTGGCCAATGATGCCGATTGTTTTTATTTGCTCCGTAAAACATCTAAGATCTTAGATGGTTGCTAGATTACGTCACAGAAACCAAATCATACGTGTAAAACGCGACAAAAAAACTGAGCATTTATATTTAATTTTTATCCTCACGTTTTAAAAATTAATTTGGTCAACCAAAATATATGAATATTATTCCCCGTAATTTTGAAACAAAAGAAATTAAAACAAAAAACATTTCTAAACTGAAAGCGTAATAGTTTTTATATTTCTACATTTTTAAATAATTTTCGAAAATTTCTGAACTGAGAGCGTAATAGTTTTTATATTCCTAATTTCAGTAAAACAAAATAAATAATTTTTATTTTTATGTTAAATTTATTCAGTAAACAAAAAATGCAATTTCTTATATAATTATTCTTCTATATAACCAAGTCCTACTACTGAAATGTTCTGAGTTGCACGAGCAACGCCGGGCTATGGTGCTAGTGTTATTTGGAACACTTTGATTCTGTTCATGTTTATACTAGATAAAAGCAGGATTCTTTGGAGAATTCACATCATCAGTTTATTTTTTTATCAAACAGAAAGACCATTCACTGAAAATCTGCCCTGAATTCTAAAAAATAAATAAATAAAATAATGACATTATTTCATTAGAAAAGGTTTTGATTGCTTTTCTGAATCAGATATATTAAGGACACTACTGTCTTAAGAGGTCAATTTTTTCGAATTCTACAAGGAATGTTTCAATTTTGTAAATTTTTATTACATAAAAATATGTAGTTTAAAAATTAAGTTCAACAATTTTAGCTTGCATTAATAGTAAGAAAAATCTATATTTGTTAATTATAATTGAAAGAGATTACATGAAATTATACATTACATACGCTACATGGAATTATACATCACATACGTTACATGAAAACGTTATATGAAAATAAGAACGACATCAATAGTAAGAATTAGAGTCAACATTTGTAAAATTCAATAAAAAGATAGATTAGGAGAATATTTTTCTAAATGTTACTTAGTATTTATAAATTATATAAAAACTATAATTTCAAGTGAAAATAAAGACAAAAATCCTCCAATATTTAAATAATTTTTTATTAATTTGTTTCTAAGTTTTCAGCTCACATGAGCTATTCTCAGAGAGGTTACAAGGACGTTAACATAAAAACATCCACCATCAGCGACGATTTTATCTTGTGTTGACATAAAACTTAGCTAAGCAACGATAACAGTTACCAAAAGTAGCAAACGCAGTTCGTAAAATTGTAATGCGATTCTATCACCTTTAGAAAATTATCTGCTGCCTCGATACACTATATATATATTTTAACGACATCACCATCAAGTATGTCAGACGGTATGAACGGATCCTACACAAAATTAATAGACAAAACTTGTCTATATTATTCAATGAAACCTGCATTAATGAAAAAATGCTGCCAAAATACACACAATTTAAATTACATGATCCAGCAGCCCAACACACCATCACCACCTTGAAATATAAATGGAGCCTTGTGAAAAGGCAAATTGAAATAGCGAAAGAAAATCTTGACACATTATACAAGAACAAACATAACCTCTACAACAAACTGAAAGATATAACTACCTCAAACCAACTAGAAGAAATAATACTCAGACTATCCAAAATCACTGCAAAATCTGAAGTTGAACACCGTGCTAAAATTGTCAAAAAACTTAATTCACTATACAATGGCACGATCACTCTTCCAAAAAAATTAGATAAATTCATAAATCTTTCCAACCACGAACTAACTAAGCACCAAGAAGAATTACTCAACCTTGGACCTAACTGCCATATATACCGTAAGTATAAACAGCTTACTAAAAAAATTGAAATAGAAACGCTCTATCAAAGCATCACTAAATTACAAGATGAAAAACTTATAACCGTTAAACCCGAACTGAAAGATCTACTTAAGGCTGAGGCAATCAAAGATCGCCATGATAAAAGCAGAAGCTCCTCAAAAATTCTATCGAAACAACTAAAAAGTGCCGCGCACGAACTACGCAACCACCTTCACATAATTGTAAAAAAAGCTGACAAGGCTAACATCTTTGTTGTACTTAACAAATCAGATTACAACACAAAACTCAACCACATACTCCATGACCACACAAAATTTAAAAAAAATTAACAAAAACCCGACACACCAACTAAAATCTAAACATAATAAACTCATTAGTGCCAACAACGCTGATCAGAATTCCTTAAAACTCCCTAAAATTATTGGTGACTATAAACCTGGTTACATATACGGAACCATAAAAACTCATAAACCTATCCTCTCCGCCCTATCATATCCCAAATTCCTACTCCTGTATACCAGTTAACTAAACATATTAACCAGCTTATCACACCCTACCTTCCGAGTAAATACAGCATAAAGTCAACCCTAGAGGCAATCCAAATCCTCAAGAGTGAAAAACCTAATAATGAAATCATAGCTTCACTTGATGTGGAAAACCTTTTTACTAATGTACCCGTCAGTGAAACTATTGATATAATTATAAGAAATGTTTACAGCAATCCTTCATTACCCCCACTCAAAATTAATCCCAACATCCTAAGAAAAATTCTACTAGCTTGTACTACTGAAGTGCCTTTTGTTGATCCAAGCAACACTATATATATACAACGTGACGGAGTCTCCATGGGTTCAGTGCTTGGTCCGATTTTTAGTAATTTCTACATGTCTAACCTTGAAAATACTACCTTTGCAAAATTTACAAAACCATCAATATATCTACGATATGTTGATGATATCCTACTATCAACTAAAAATACTGATGAAATCTTACAACTTCAAAAACAGTTTCAAAATAACTCAGTTTTAAAATTTACTTATTTCGGCCATCCGCCACGGTAGGGATGGACTTATATTTTCAATTCAGTTATCTTTATTGTTAATAGCTTAAATGTTCTATGTTTACAGTGTGTTAATATTTACTCTTTGATAATGGCTTATGTGAGCCGAAAGCTTAGACCCGATAAAAAATTCAACAAATACTGTGATTTTTTGTTGTCTTTTAACGACATCACCATCAAGTATATCAGACGATATGAACGGATCCTAGACAAAATTAATAGACAAAACTTGTCTATATTATTCAATGAAACCTGCATTAATGAAAAAATGCTGCCAAAATACACACAATATATATATATATATATATATATATATATATATATATATATGATAGTGCGAAACAGGTTTGTGCGCGGAAGATTAATTAAAGAAATAAATATGTATTCATTCAATCATATGCATACAAGCCTGTTTCGCTGTATCATAGCTTATTAGTGCAGATAGTCGGCTAGATTAACCGTTTAAACTGACTTTTCATCAGACGGAGATCTTACTCATAAATTTCCAGTGCAAGGAAATGAAGAGTAGCTCTCACAGCATGCTATTCACAGAAGGTAAACAAACAGCCACTAACCAAGAGCGTTCAAATATAGTTTCCGAGACAAACTGCGTCCATTTCAGTAACAAAAGAACATAGCATAGTTCCGTAAGTGGCTACTGTTTTTATAAAATCTACCTTTGCGTAAATGAATTCAAGGAATTTCAGTTAAATTTCTTGCATTCACTTACGCATAAATACCCTCTGGAAAGGTATTAATCCGTATCTTCGTTCCAGTTATGGGTTAAATAACAGAACAGATTGGGTTCTATAACCTTGACTGGCAACCAGTCTAACGCAGAAAGTAATGACAACCTACTGCGGAATAATCTTCTGCTCAGTCAGCCATGTCTGTTTAGAGACATCATCGCCCAAAGCGTGTATCACATATGGTACTTAACTGACTGACCCTTGTCTACAGTGCTCTATTGACTAGCGAGAGCATAATATATAAGACTGGTTAGAATCTTTGCCTTACGATCATGAAACCCGGTTTCGATTCTCAACATAGTCAAACTGTCAGGAAGTTTTTTTTTGCGGGGGACAAATTGAAGGTATGGCACTTTCGGAAACTATTTGAAATTGATACCACAGGTTAGTTAACCCTTTGCAAGTGAAAATAAGGGAGCGGTTCGGAAGTTCTCAATATTTGTGCTAGCACGAATTCGCAAGTCATCGTGACCGAAGACTGAAGCGTTTACACCCTGACCATGACAGAATATTCCCCCTCTCCCAGAAACTGTAAATATGGTTTGCCAAGTATTGTTGCAGTAAAAACCACAGGTAAGATCTGTGTGGATACGGATTTGGTTGGGTAGATTTCCTAGCGCGCGCTCGGAAAATATGAGGTAATATATTTGGAGGAATATTTGGAGTAGATAGACTAAACTATCGCCCGGTTCACACTCCACCCACGTCTATTGAACAGGTGAAGGGGCTCATCCCTTGTTTCCTGTTTAGGATGTGGTTTCCGCTTTTTCTCTTTTCCAATCTTTTTACTCTTTATTTTATTTTTTTATTTTTTCAATTGGGTTAGATAGACTAAACTATCGCCCTGTTCACACTCTACCCACGTCTATTGAACAGGTGAAGAGGCTCATCCCTTGTTTCCTGTTTAGGATGTGGTTTCCGGTTTTTCTCTTTTCCTATCTTTTCACTCGTTTTTTTATTTTTATTTTTTTTTACGTAGCCCCCTGCGCATCAGTGGCGTTTTCGCCTTGCTTGGGGAGATATGATTAAAAAAAAATATAGCATTAACAGCGGCAACCTAAAATCGAACTGGGTTCGTCTATTCTGTGGTGAAAATCAACCCACTATTATTTTTTCCTGCTTCATAAGTAAGTTCGGTACCTAAAAAAGATTACTAGCTTTTTTTCGTCCGTTTTTCTTAACTTTTTTTAATCGTATCACCCCGAGCAAGGCGGTAACGTCACTGATGTGCAAGAGGCTACATAAAAGTAAAAAGATTAGATAGGAGAAAAATGAAGAGAAAGACGAACCAGTTAGAAAGAAGCAAGAGAAGGATGGGAATACAGGTGTGATGACAGTTGCAAAGGTGGAGAGAAAGGAAAAGATATACAGCGTGGTGTAGAAAGAACTAGAGTCAAGTGGTTAGGAGATGAGTATTGACATTGCATTTAAATTCCTGTTGGTTGTAGCCGTCAGGAAACAAAGAATATGGAAGCGAGTTCCACGGGTGAGAAATGCGAGAAAAGAAGCTGTAGAAGTAGAATTGTCATCTGCAATTGATTGATCTAACTGTGAATAGGTGAAATCTAGTTGCTAGTCTGGTTGCACGAGTTAACACCTGTTGCAGAGGCACCAGTGACTTTAGTTCGTTGGAGCAGAAGCCATGAAAGTATTTATAGAAGAGACAGGTGGAAGCCATATCTGGTCGGTGTGGCAGTGGCTGGAGTCGAGCCACCAAATCAATACCTATCACATTAGTGATTCTCCTTTGGAGTTTTTCAAGAACACTGAGATGAACGCAGGGGCGGCTGTCTATATATGACAGCAGTACTCCATGCACGGACGAATGGCTTCTGCCTTTTAAAGAGAAGCAGCCGTTTTCCGGGGTAAATAAAAATGAAATAACCGTTACTATAAGAGACTGGCGGAGACTGACTTTTTTCCGAGTTAAATTTTCTCCTCATTCGGGATTGATTTTTCAGTTTGCCTTGCATTGAATCTCGCCAATTCAGTTAATAAGGCATTGCGTCGATCATTATCTTCTAAAGTAATGTGATCTCTGTCCTGCTGACACACATATCATTTTATTACTGACATCGACATGACATGGCTTCCGGTTTTAGGATTCATTCTGACAGCAACATCTGCGAAATGCTTAGAATGTGCGTCGTGTTAAGAAATTAGTTGCCTTAAGCTTAAGCTCAAAGGGCACAGTCATAAGAAAGAGTCTGAAAGATTTCAAATGTGAGTCGAAATCTAAAATTAATAAAAGGAACGTAGGATGGGAGAAACTATTTGATTTGAAGGAAGGATTTCCAAATTCGATGCGAAACAAGAAGCTGTAATTAGGAATAGCGACTGGAGGTGCATTTTCTTGCAGTTAATGTCGGCTCGGAACGAGAAATGAGATAGTCGAGTTCGAATTCCAGTTGAAATCATTTCATTTATTTACACACAATAACTTTGGAGAAATTAGGAATCCATTTCTTTCACTCCCTCAATGAGTTAAAAAGCAGAAAAGCTTGGATTCTATAGCCTTGATTGGTAACCTGTCTATCGCAGACTAATGGCAATCTACTGCGGGAACATCATTTCCCTGTCAGTCATGTCTCAAAAGAGACATGATCGCCGAAGGGTATATCACATATAGCACAACTGACTAACTGTTCCTCATTAATGATGTATCATATGTGTGTGTGTGTGTGTGTGTGATTTGTTTGAACATTATTTGTTATCATTACTCGTATTTAAGTAGATATTCTGTTTATAATCAAACAGTATTATATATTTATTTTTACCGGCCTTAATATAATACGAGTAACGATCAAATTAATGTTCAAACAAATCATTTTAAAAATTGTCGGTTGTTTATAACCAGCTTCATTAATCTTCGTTAATTTCCGTAACATTATATATATATATATATATATATATATATATATAGCCCGTCGATGCTCGGATGTAATGAAAGCTTTAAACTAATCCACGGTCCTGGAGTTCAGACTCTTTGGACGTTGGCACGAAAGACTAAAAAGCAATAGTTGTTTCCAGTTAAAGCGAAACCGTAAGACTGAAAGAGAGATGAATGCATACAAGTTAAATGTTGATTTCCTAGTATCGATATCAAATAAGGTTTTTTCATCGTAAACTGAATTTTGAAGGCTAAATGAGTCCTCTGAGTACATGGTATCATGGCTGAGACTAAGAACTAAAATTATACCTACTTAAAGCCAAACCCAAACCAAAAACTAAAATAAAAGGGCTGAAAAAATACAGACATACTGGCAGAAAAGCAGACACACACACAAACATCTTGCATCTTATATATATATATATATATATTATAGATTTTCTGCATTATTATAAGAACTGCAACCTTGAAACATCTGAAAATCGTTTCTTATGTCTTTGTCTATGAATGTATCAAATTTGATTAAAATCGGACCACTCCTTCTATAACCCGACTTTTTCGATTATCGTTATTTATCGGGGGTACCTCGACACAAAACCTAGCTAAGAACACTCGCATATGCATATAGTACAACTGTGAAAATTTTCAAGAAAATCGGTTCAGTCGTTTCGGAGTCTATAGGTAACGGGCACACACACACACACACACACACACACACAAAGTTCCATTTATAAATAAGTTTATATATATATATATATATATATATATATATTTAATTTAGAAAAGATTTTTGATTTATTACAATTCCAACGGGTAATACATATTTCACCGCATAATTATGCTATTATTGCGGTGAAATATGTATTAACCATTACTAATTGTAAAAAATCAAAAATCTTTTCTAAATTATATTACTCTGTTAAATTAAATAAATGAATTTAACATTGAGTTTTTTTGAGCTCGTCTATCGGAATTTACCTGGATAGTTTACTAAGTGTGCTATGTTATATATATATATATATATATATATATATATATATATATATATATATATGTGTGTGTGTGTGTGCGCGCGCGCGCAAGCACGTGTTCATACGATGCATCCGAAACAAAAGTAGAAAGGCATTTTAATATGCTGTTTCACTGATATGTGATGCCAGATTCAGCATTTTTATGTTGAAATGGAAGAAAAAAGTATTTGTAAGAAATGCGTTAGAATTCTTTTTTAAGACGAGGGGGGCTATAAAATACATCAAATGCAAAGAACAGTGTTTAGAAAGAAGTATTTCATATATATATATATATATATATATATATATATATATATATATATATATATAATGTTTTTCACTTTGCTGATTGATTTGCCTTCACTAACATGACCCCAGAGTTTCCTAGGATTTTCTTCCGAACACTATTCAAGGTGGATCAGCAACTGACTGTGAATACTTCACGATTTTTATATTTATAGACGCATATCACAGCTGGAATTTTCCCAACACCCCACAATCCTCACAAACGCACATAGGGATGTGTGGACGTGTAGGGAGTTGTGATTATTTATGTTTTCGTCGTCAGTCCTTCGAAGTCGAATGTTCTAATGTAGATCAAATCTAATTAGAGTTTCCCTAGTGGACTCAGGTTCGAATCTTACATTTTCCTATCAAGGTTTCTTTATTATTCGGGCCAGTAAAGGCAAAATTAATATACTGTTTAATGTTAAAAAAACAACAGAGCGCCTATTATAAAAAATGCTTTAAAAATATTTGCATCTAGATATACAGCTACCATATATATATATATATATATATATATATATATATATATATATATATATATATATATATATATATATATATATATATATATATATATATATATATATATATATATATATATATATATATATATATATATAGTTTGAGTTTCGAGCACCTCGAGGTGGTGCAATGGTTAGCAAGCTTGTCTCGCTAGAACTATTGCAATTCAGTAGAGAGTTCGATCCTCTCCTCACTGGATGCTCCCAATCTAAGCTGCGCTTAGTAAATTACTATATAGTTTGAGTTTTGTTTAACGGCATATCAATCTCTGTGGGTTATTTATGATCGATTATAGTCAGTAGGATAACAGCGTCAGATTTTGATGTAATTTTAATTAACTTTTTTTAGAAAACTGAAGATGACTTTTAGTTTTGTATTGTAAACATTGCATTGCTGCTCATATTTTTTTTTGCTTCAAAAGTGTGTGATAGTAATAATTTTACACTTACTTCCAATATTAAATGAGAGTAAGATTTTTAAATACATATCAAAATCTGAGATATAATCTGACAGTAAAAATTTTAAATAATTCAAATATACAAGGTAACCAAAACAGTTCTGTCCGTTTTTAAAGGAAAAAAAAATGCTTCACAGTATGTGTAACTGCTATTTTGTCTTCGAAGTAATCGCCATCGGCATCCAGCACCTTCTGCGAACGTGACTCCTGCTGTTCAATTCCCTTGAGTTAGAACTCGGGAGCTTTTGACGCAAAGAAGATCGTGAGGGCTTTGCGCAAGTCTGCTTCATTGGTGAAGGTTTTCCCATGAAGATGATTATCCAGAGAGTGGAAGAGGTAGTAATCGGATGGCGTAAGATCAGGTGAATAAGGTGGATGGCGCAACGTTTCTCACCCGTATGGTATTCCTGACCACTCGCGCATCATGCGGCCTGGCGTTGTCGTGGAGGAAAAGCACACCTTTGAAATTCACCAGTGCTGGCTCTTTCTCGCGCAATGCCTGTTGCACATGTTTCAATTGCTGCAAGTGTATGTCTCCAGTGACTGTCTGGCTTATTAGTAGCAATTCATAATGAACCACTTGACGACCTTTTCACCAGACACAAAGCATAATCTTGCGTGGGTGCATAGGCGGTCTTGCGGTGTAAGGGACAGCATCCCGAAGAGACAACCAATGTCTGGAACGCTTGGGAGTTTCGTACAGAACCCACTTTCCATCACTGGTAAGCACTCGATTGAATAAGGATGCGGTACGGTGGCGAGAAAGCAGCGATACGCAGGCTGCAACTCGTTGTTCGTTGTGGACCTCTGACAGCGTTTGCGGATCCCACTTCCTTAGTTTGTACGTCTTACCTAGGCGGTACAGGTGAAGTCTGTTACATCGGAAACGTTGAACCGTCTGGCAAATTCACCACACGTTAGACTACTGTCTTCTTCATTGGCCACCTTCAGGACTCCGTCATTCAAGACCAGTGGTTATCCACTGCGAGTCTCATCATGGAGAGACAAATCTCCCGACCTGAATTTTCGAAACCAACGCCTTGCAATACGTTCATCCACATTACTATCTTCAAACGCTTGACATATGCGACGACTTGATGCAGCTGCTGATAAGCCCACTTTGAAGTCGTAAAGCAAACAGCCCCGAACGAGATCTCTAGCCACTTCCATCTTTCTCACAGCTGTCCGGCTTATAATTGATATCCGGGCACGGTTAGCCTGTTTTTTATAATGTCTCCCGTTCCTACTTCCGGCTGTCCAAATTTGAAAACGATTGCTTCACACATTTCCTATATATTTCAACTTCATTCAATGACTAATCCAAAAACGGACAGAATTGTTTTGTTTAACTTGTAAAAAAATTGTTTAAATATTTTTCTCTCATTTTTTTTATTTTTAAAGAAATTAAAATCTTTGCTGTCAGCTGAAATATAAGATTGTTTCTTTGTATTTAAAAATCTTACTCTCACCTAATATTTGTGAATTAATTCTAAGATCAGTGCTTAGTCTTTTCTTTTTAAATTCATTTATTATTAATATTTTTCTCTTTCCTTCCCTTCCATACAAGCAAACAAGCGTTTCTCTACATACATACACATAAAACATATTTCCACATAAATGCATCCACAAATAATTATCTACATGCATGTGACACTCATCTGATGAATAAAAAATTAGTCCCAAACAACACTGCCCCAAGTATACTGTTACTTTTTTTTAAACATTCATTGAAATTTTCATCTTTAAATCAATCTTTGAACTAACTTTAATAAAAGGAAAACGTATTAAACACGTTTCCTATCATATATATGTGTGTATGTAAACGTATTTTAAATATAAAAAAGTTATTGTTTAATATTTTCTTTTTCATATTTAAAATATTTAGAATTTTTTAGTCAGCTAAAATCTTAGTTGTTTTGTATTTAGAAATTTTGCTATAAATTAATTTTTGCAAATATAAATGTAAGATAAGTTCTTAATTTTTTTCAAATTCATTTATTTTTATATTTTTCTCTTTCATTATCCTCCTTTCTTACTTTGAAGATTTTGTGTGTATATTCAAAATTTTAATATATATATATATATATATATATATATATATATATAATTTTACTGTCAGCTAAAATCATGTATTTTTTAACGTATTTAAACATTTTTTCTGTCGGCTAAAATCATGTATTTTTTTTTTTTACATATTTAAAAGATTTTACTGTCAGCTAAAATCATATTTTCTTTTACATATTTAAGTTTTTATAGTCCGCTAATACATGAAAATATAAGTGTAAGATTATTCCATTAATTTTTTTTAAAAATTAATTATCGTTCATATTTTTTCTCTTTCATTTTCATCCCTCTGTTTGTCTTCCTTGAATATTTTGTCTGTGTGTTTATATTGTATATGTCTATATCTTTCATGTCTGGGTTAAAGGATTTAATATTGATTTCTTTTGTTAAAAATTGTCTTTCGAATTATCTATGTGATTTTAAATTTTATTTTTTCTAAGGTCTAAATGAGAGATATAATTTTAATAAAAAGTTTTATATAGAAATTTGACAGGATTACAAGATTTTTTTCGTTTAAATGCATTTAAAAAATTACTTTATATGCTTATGTATTTTTTTATTGCCTACTTTGCTCTTGACGAATACTTTGCCTATATTTTGATATCTGTTTCAGAGGGTTATATGTTCACTTCCCTTGTTAAACATTTCTTTAGAATAGTCCATGTAAATTTAAGTTTCGCTTTAATGTACAAAGGTTTAAATTGGGATAAATAATTTTTAATAAATATTATGTAAAATAAATTTTGAAAATGTTTGTTTTAAAAAATATTTTCTAAAAAAATTGTGTTAGCTTATACAGTGTGTCCATAAAGTCCGTGTGCACTTTAAAAATTTATAATTGTATTTGTATTTGTGATAGAAATAATCTTTAAAAAATAATATAAAATTTAACGTACCTAGTTTTAAGTATATTTATTGAATAATTCTTTCCAATAAAATTTGCAACAATTTTAGATAAGTAAAAAAAAAACTGTCTTACCCTTTGTATTGCTAATGGTGGAGTACATGTGGAAACTTAAAAAATTCAATAAAACTTTAATAAATATAGATATACTTTTTTCTAATCTTTTTTACAAATTATTTCTATCGCAAATACAAATAAAATAATTTTTTAAAGTGCACACGAACTTTATGGACGCCCTGTATAAAGACTATATTACTGTAAATCAGTTTACAAATGTATTACTGTAAACCTTAATACTTTAATATTTTAATACTTTCACGGCTTCTGCTCCGATGAAATTAGATCACTGGTGCCCCCTAAATACGAATTTGCACGAGATACTAGATTAGCAACTAGATCCCACCTTTTACAGTGAAACCAATAAAATGCAACCGTAACTTCTACTCCAACAGTTTCTTTCCTTGCACTTCCCGACTGTGGAATTCTCTTCCAAACGATTGCTCCCTCGACGGCTACAATCTCCAGGAGTTTAAATGTAAGGTCAATAGACACCTCCTAACACACTAACCTGCTCCCATTCTATCAAACACTCTTCCCATCTGCCCAACCCTCATCCTCGGTATCCTTACTCATCTGTCACCTTCCTGCTGACATTCCCTATGTCTAACCACTCCTTCTCTTTACCTTATCCTATGTAGCCCCATGCGCAATAGTGGCAGTGGAATGCCTTCCTTGGGGTGAGATGATTAAAAAAAAATCAGTTTACAAATGTTTTCCGTGATTTGGAAAATCGTTTTACCCTTTGTATTGCGGAGGATAATTGGAAGCTTGAATAAAATTTCAATAAAGCCTTAAAAATGTAGATTTCTTTCTTTCTAATCCTTTTTACAGATTATTTCTATCACAAAATCAAATAAAGTTATAAATTCTTTTAAGGTGCACACGCACTTTATGGACATCCTGTAATTGTGAGTGATGTCTTTCTGGGCATTTTCTCCTTATTTAGTTTTTACTTTCGTTAGAAACAAAGAAGAAACTACTGGATTGCGATGTAATGTCGGTTATTCAATATGGGCAATCTCATCGAAGATGAAGGACAAAAAATTTAAGCAACTGAAATGTGGTTCTACAGAAGGATGCTGTGATATCATGGATCGAGCATGTGAGCAATTATGAGGTTTTAGAAATGATGGAAACGAAAAGGAAATTAATATTGAACACCGGGAAGAGACATGCATGCTTGGAGAACCTGATATTAACAGGCCAGATAGAGGGAAAAGGACACAGGGTAAAGCAATGGATAATATATTTGAAGGACCTAACCAGGTGGATGATGGAACGAGGGTTACATGATGCAACAAAAGAAGGCGTGCTATGACCCACCCGTGATAGGGATACGTGGAAAGCCATGTCGCCTACATCATAAAAGAACATTGCACAAATGGAATATATATGCCAACTGTTTATAAGAAATATGGATATGAAGTGGGGGATCAAATCTATATTATAATCAATATATAAACTGATCCCTCCTTTTATGGCCATGCTAGTTTCTATACATTTTTATTCTAGATTTATGGGCGTCAGCTAGTGGATGGCAGAGCAGGGTTTGGGTAGTGTAAGAGGAGAGGGCGTGCTAAGAGCCACCAGGGATAGGGAGACGTATAAAGCCATGATCACCTACGTCCTGAAAGCACAGATCACATAGAAGAAGAAGAATGTGTGTGTGTCTGTGTGTGTGCTCATTGTTTCTAACCCCTAAATATATACCTTCCTAAATAATCTTTGTGTGATTAATTCTCTGTGCATGAATCCCCTTCCCCCTTTTTTGCGTGTGTACATTTTCATGCTTATTGTTTTATGTATGTGTGATTAAAATTCCTTACTCTATGTCTGATTTGATGTATATATTCTCAATTTCCTGTATAAATTTTGTTTTTTCTTCAAAATATATTTTTGTTAAATTTACATTTATTTATTCATCAACGGCCTGATAAGATTTTCCCTTCAGTTAAATGTCATACGTGATACACGCTTTGGGCAATTATGTCTCGAAAGTAACATAATTGACTGGGCAGAAGATTATCCCGCAGTAGGTTACCATTGCTTTCTGTGGTAGACTGGTCGCCGACCAAGGCTATAGAACCCAATCTGTCCTGTTATTTGACTCATAGCTAGAGGGAGAAGAGATAGATTATATTACATTATTATATTAAGTATAATTTCTGGGGGGTCAGTTTATTACTTCATCACAATATAAAACCAGTCCCCCACTTTATGCCCAGTAAAAATCTTTGTTATATTTCCAACTATTATATGTCAGTCAGTCAGTCAGTCAAGTGCCATACGTGATACACGCTTTGGGCAATCATGTCTCGAAAGTAACTTGACTGACTTGGCAGAAGATTATCCCGCAGTAGGTTGCCATTGCTTTCTGCGGTTGTCTGGTTGCCGACCAAGGCTATAGAACCCAATCTGTCCTGTTATTTGACTCATAGCTAGAGGGAGAAGAGATAGATTATATTGCATTATTATATTAAGTATAATTTCTGGGGGGTCAGTTTATTACTTCATCACAATATAAAACCGATCCCCCAATTATGCCCAGTAGAAATCTTTGTTATATTTCCAACTATTATATGTCAGTCAGTCAGTCAACTGCCATACGTGATACGCGCTTTGGGCAATCATGTCTCGAAAGGAACATGACTGACCTGGCAGAAGATTATCCCGCAGTAGGTTGCCATTACTTTCTGTGGTAGACTGGTTGCCAGTCAATGTTATAGAAACCCAATCTGTGCTATTATTATTTAACCTATAAATAGAGGGAAGAGACGGATAAATATCTTTCCCAAGAGTGTTTGTGCGTAAGTAATTCAACTAGAATTCGAACTCGGTTACCGCGAATCGTCGTTCCGAGTCGACATCTGCTGCACAACAAACATTGCTGAAATAAATTCCGGATTTAGAACCATTTAATTATATGCTAAGTTTTTTTTCTTAATATTTACTTTGGATATTATCTATTGGACTCTATTTCTATGCAATTGATAAATTATAATACGTAGATAAAATCTTTTGTATTATTCTCTGTCTTCGCAGGTTGCCCTTCTCTCTCTCTCTCATATATATATATATATATATATATATATATATATGTGTGTGTGTGTGTGTGTGTGTGTGTGTGTGTGTGTGTGTGTGTGTGTGTGTGTGAATAACGATCGGTACCCACAGAAACCACAAATTGTTCTAAAATGAAAAGACGTCATACTTATCCCAAACCCGAGGAACCTTTCGGCCAACACTTTTCAAGGGCTTCGTTGGAAAAATTATGAATAGGGCTAGAACGAAGACAATATAAAAAAGGGGAATTACTCACAGTACTGGGAGAAAGTGGAATTCATTTAAAAATAAACTTTAATTAAAATCATTAAAATGTGAGGGGGCTTGTAAATTTAATTCCACAAGAGTGATTTAAAATAGAATAAAAGGAGCGAAAGAAATGCTCTTTCTGTCTGCACAGGCTCGGTTGCTAGATTTTCAGGCAAATAGCCTCCAAGATCCGTAGATGATATGATGAGCGAGCACTGTGCAAGACAGAAAACCAACTGTCCTCGTACGCGGAGGCACACGCTGAATTGTCAAACAAGTGTTGGCCGATCGCTGAATCCAGGATAGCTTGGGTTGTTCTTAAAGTACTGATAGAGCTGCCAGAACGTATATTCGCAGGGACGCGTTGCGAGACCCGCGTCCCCAACCTAAGCCTGGTTCGTCCTATGTATGCAGCATCACAACAGCATTTAAATTTATAAACAACGGAACTTTTTCCAAAATAGGACAACCTGTCTTTGACGAAGGATGGAAAAACAGGTTTAGTATGGAAAACAACACGCAACTGTACTGAATAATAACAGGACGAAACACACGCCGAAACTTTGTCAGTAACAGTTTGACATTTTCTGCCAAGCCAGGGTAATTTTAAGTACAATGGACAGCGACTAGGTCCTTCGATTTTGGCTCCACAAAAACCTTTGATCTTGCGATCAATAACCCGTTTAACCACATTGGTTGGGTACCCATTCGCTTCAAAGATACTTTGCAAGCGCAATAGTTCACTGCTCAAACACATAGGGGAACAAATATTGAGGGCACGGTGAACCAAAGTTTCTATAAGACCAATTTTGCGGGATTTAGGAACAAAAGAGTTCCAATTAGTGTACAAACCGGTAAAAGTTGGTTTGCGAAACACAGATGTCACGATATATATATATATATTGTCATTCGCAGGCATATCTGTTTCGCTGTATCACAGTTCATTTGTACGGTTAGACATCCGATTGCTTCTAGGCAGAATTGAAACCTGACCGAATTGACATCGGTTGGCTATTCTATTTCTGCAATATGGGCGCTCGGTAGAGAAAGGCGGACTTTAAGCGTTTAAACATACACCTGTAGCTGAATGTGTTCAAATTCACTACTGAATGAACGATGCATAGATGCTTGTGTAAATATTTTTTTTTAAATCTACCATTTCTCTATATATCCGGCAGCAGAGATATTTTATGTACAATTCGAGCAAACAAAGCATTATGATATAAAGTATTATTATTTTTATTTTTGCAATATTCTCCAGGACTTCCTAATTCTCAGTTTTCATCTGGAGAACACTTTCTTTTTAATGTTGCGTTGCATCCATTTTTTGTTCTCTTCAGCTATAGAGAGATTTCTGACATTTTCTCTCATATAATTACATGGATATCACATTTAAAAACTAAATAAATAACTTTAAATGTTACTTGCCTTAAATATATTTCAATGTTCTTCATGTAATAGACCGTATACACACAGTGTATTATTATAAAAGAACGAAAACAATAGAAATATAATTTCCATTATCTAAGTATATATACATTTGTTAGGTTGTGTAAAATCTATTTATACAACATTTATAGAGTTGAGATTAGTCAGAGTTCAAATATTCTGTTTGAATCCAGACGGAACATACTAAATCCTATTTAATATAGCGGATCGAATAGGCCCGCCACACAACTGTGTAAAATCATATCTACATGAACAATCACAAGATTGAAACCCCTAAATATTACCAATAACACGACTGAAACCCCTAAATATCACCAATAACACGATTGAAACCCCTAAATGTTACCAATAACACGACTGAAACCCCTAAATGTCACCAATCCCTGCGGTGCACAGTTCTATAATTATATGTTTCAGCTGACAGCATTTAATTATATCATCGAGAAAGGCAATTGAGCTGAAGGAAGTCAACCCCAACAAAAATGATTTGCTTCAACAATCATGTCGGAATTTTCAGATGAGGAATTATTCGAATTATGCGTGCATTTATTTATTATTTATAATGATAAATGTTGTAGCCCTCATCTGAAACACACAGATGAATTGATGACATCATTGATTAACAAATATTTTGTTTCCCAATAATTTTAAGTTAAATCACTAAATCAGGAAAGGCTAAAAATCGTATCATTTAGTTCAGTAGAAAAGCAAATCTATTCACCCAGTGAGTAAAGGTGATAGCTTTCTAACGCTTCATATATATATATATATATATATATATGTATGTATTATGGTTACTATTTTCATAGAGACGAACATTTAGCATTGGGATTAAAAATCGTATCATTTAGCATTGGGATTAAAAATCGTATCATTTAGTTCAGTAGAAAAGCAAATCTATTCACCCAGTGAGTAAAGGTGATAGCTTTCTAACGCTTCATATATATATATATATATATATATATGTATGTATTATGGTTACTATTTTCATAGAGACGAACATTTAGCATTGGGATTAAAAATTAGGAGTTAAATAATAATGGCTTACTTAATCTTCTAATTATTTAATCCACCTATTACTTACAAAGAAAACCACTATATATATATATATATTAATCGTATCACGACGAGCAAGGCTGTAACGCCACTGATGTGCAGAGGGCTACATAAGAGTAAAAAGATTAGGTAAAAGAGAGTGAAGAGAAAGACGAACCAGTTTGAAAGGATCAAGAAAAGGATGGTATTACAGGTGTGATGACAATTGTAAAGGTGGAGAGAAAGCAAAGGACAGACAGGGTGGTGAAGAAAGAACTACAGTCAAGTGTTTAAGACATGAGTATTGATATTGCATTTAAATTCCTGAAGGTTGTAGCCGTCAGGAAAACAAGAATATGGAAGCGAGTTCCACAGGCGGGAAATGCGAGAAAAGAAGCTGAAGGAGTAGAATTGTCGTCTGCATTTGGTTGATCTAACCGTGAATGGTTGAGACCCAGTTGCCAGTCTGGTCGCACGAATAAACGCCTGTTGCAGGGGCACCAGTGACTTAAGTTCGTTGAAGCAGAAGCCATGAAAGTATATATAGAACAAAGGGAAGCCACATCCCGTCGGTGGGTAAGTGACTGGAGTCGATCCGCCAAGTCGGTGCCCATCACATTACTGATTCTCTTTTGGAGCCTGTCAAGAGCAACTGAGATGAACAGCAGGACCACCTGACCGTATATGGCAGCAGTACTCCATGCAAGGACGAATGGTTGATTTGTATATCTGCAGGATGGATTCAGGTAGGAAAAACTTCCTGGCCCGACACAGTGACCCAACCTTGCTAGCAGTAGACTTAGCTAGTGATTCAATGTTGTGGTTCCATTTGAGATCAGAAGAGAGGTTAAGGCCAAGGAAGCGCAGTGTATTGCGCTCAGGGAGACTCGCTTGATCCATGCTTATGAGAGGCAGGAGAAGTTGCCTGCCATGATTGACAGACAACAACATTGAAATTTACAAGCCACTTCTTCCCCAATTCAACACAGAATGTAGATCCCTCTCAAGATCAGAAGCGAGATTATGTTTGTCCGCCACGCCTGGTTTCTTACTGATGCGGGTGTAAATTGTGATGTTATCTGTGTGGATGCCTATTTGGCTCTTGATCTCGTCTCGGAGATCATTTATAAAAATAAGGAAGAGCGTCGGGCCTAGGATAGAGCTCTGAGGGACAGTAGGATGTGGGGGGATGTGGGGGTATGCCAATTCAAGACGACTTTCATTATGCGGTTATTTAGAAAAGATTGGATCATATCAAGCAAGCGTCCGGCAATACCGTAACTCCGTAGCTTGCATAGAAGATCAGCGTGCCAAACCCTGTCAAAAGTCTTGGAGATGTCCAGAGCAACAGCACGGGCCTCGCCGTACTCTTCAAGGGCCTGGAACATATACTCCGTAATGGTCGTTAGCATGTCGGCTGTGGACATGGTAAAACGGAAGCAACACTGCCTGTCAGAGAAGAGTTTATGGGCAGTAAGATGCTGAACTATTTCAGCACTAATAATGGCCTCGAACATTTTCCCGAAATTGGTAAAAGATACCCACTCCTAGAGTAACCTTCTAAGGTTACAACAATAATCACATATATGGAGGTTGGGAATAATAGTATACCAACAAGTATAAGACTCGCATGTTGCGTGAAGTAGATACATTGCTAGTAAAATCCTAATCAGAATAATTACTATGTATTTACCACTACTCTACTAGGGCTCTTGCCCAAGGTGAATGCGACACAAGGTCAGTTAAAGTGGGGATTCCTATACTGTCTATCCTATACTTAGCAAATCACATTCAGGACCTAATCATTAATTAACATTTCTTCATTCACCAAAAAAACCCGTCCATCATCTTACAATCCTTCATGCACCACAATACTCCGTACTCGCAGGGGGAACCTAAAGAGAACGACTCCCGTGACATAAAAGAATTCTTTATTTACAATATATTACAAAAATAGATTTAAAAATTTTATGATATAAAAAATGAGAAGAATAACCTAAAAACAAAAATATAAGAAAATATTAAAACTTTAAACAAATATTTTATTTTAAACTCCACCCAACAAAAATTCAAAGTTGTTGCTGTATGCCGCCTAATGGCGAAATCAAGTTCTGCACTCGCTAAGGGAAAGGAAAAACATAAATAATTGAATGGGAAAGAGAAGAAGTGATAGTAAGGCTAGAAAAGGCGTATAACACTTCCCTGTAAAATCAAATTCCTTGTCAACTGGCGGAATAGGAAAACCAATCTCGAGGCGTGTCAATGAATCAGCACGTGTAGCATTCCTAGCCCCTCATGAAATGAACATCTCTGTTGGCATGATATTTGCGTCTACCCCAGAAGAGTGTAAACAACAAGCGCTCGATCGCCTTCCTACGTCATCACAAAGCAGTACCAACAACCGGTACAAGATGACGGGATACACATTAGCAACACACGTCTCAGCCCTCCCCTTTATGGAAAACCGCCATCGAAACCGAGTCTCGACCGGCGCTCCGACCTTTGGCAATACCCCCGACCAATTCTTCTCCAGCTGGAGATCCGGCCCGAACCCCACTCCAAGAATGCGGTTTTGTCCGTCAGTTCAACTGAAGGACCTCGGAAGTGGGACCTACTTCCAGGTAATTAACCGATTAATTTTGGCCCCCGTCCTCTTCTCGTACAGCATAAACATCTTCTATACCACCTTAGTGTCACCGCGGGACGGCATAAAAATGAATACGTCATTGGCGTACGCAGGAACCCTGGCTAGAGCTATACAGAGACAGCGATTCCGTGTAGGGCCGGATTGCACGCACTGTCTTCATAGCCGACAAAGGATAGACTCTAACGCCAAAACGTAAAGTAGGACGACAGCAAACGACCCTGACGAAACGACCAAGACAGCATAAAAGCTCCCGACCGCTTTCCGTTTACCTCTACCTCAGTAATGTAACCGATGTTCGTGGGACCAGATACCGTTGGTCGACCCTATCGAATGACTTGCACTGATCTGAATTGATCAGCGCAGCCGGCTCGTCGTCTTTTGCACCTTCTTTGATCGTGTGGATCAGATGCAGATTGTTCTGAATTGTTGAACATTACTGTCAAAATCGGTACAAAGACGTGTAACAGCCTCAAGTACAATTAATAGAGTAGACCATTAAGTCCCGCAGACTTGTCACTGCCGATCCTCTTTAATGCCAAGTGAACTTCACCCTCCGTAGCTAGCTGCTTCAGTCGTCACAAGACGAGGAAAGTCAACCAAAGAGCTGTGATACTCGTTTTACACAAAGACTAGGCTCTTTGATAAAGCGGCTCTCCAAATACAACCAAAATGCCTCGCAAATATCGTCGGTAAACTTCAGAGTACACCCTTCCAGTGTTTTGACCTCTCGAATATATCGATCGCTACATTGATAGATCGCTTCCTTGCGCAATCCTGCACCCATGTTCACGGCTTCTTCAGACATCGTCTCTAATCTATGCCTAATTACCTAAACCTAATTACTAAACCTAGTAACGCTTGCTATCCAAATTGTCCAGGGCCTACCTAGCTAATGCTGTCTCTGCAGAATCCCGTGCTTTCACTCGAGATAGACTATCCTTAAGTGTCTTCACCTTGTTAGTCTTAACCAGGGCTATAATCAGCAGCAAAAACACCTAATGCTGTTTATAAGTCTCTCCCACCACCTATTCCCTAAAACCACACCACGAATTCCTGCTGCATGTTTAGCTAGCTGTTGCCGGAAGACCAGCTTCACGCTGAACTTCCAATGCCCAGCCAATCTAGGCCTATCTAACGCCATAGGGACACCAACAAGTGTGTAGTCAAAATAGCCTAACCAAGTGAGACAATCTAGCAAATCTAAATCGACCCTTTCTCACTAATATTCTATCCAGGTAGCTAGCCACCTTAGGGTAGATGGCCAATTAAGTGCCCACGTCCACATCCGGTATTTATCGACAAGACCAAAGTCGCCGATCACATTAACCAGGCTACGATCGCGCGATTGCTCCCCGCCCCCGATCCAGGATGGCATTCCAGTCCTTTACTTAGACTAGGCGCGAAGAATCTACACGGAGCATCCCCATCTGACGAAAACACATGTCGTTCTCCCTGTCGTGCATCAAACCTAACGATCCGAAACGAACTGCTGTTCACGCCAATATTGGTACGATCTACATCACCTCGGGCCATTCACCTGCCAATTTTGAGATTAACTTTTCAGCCGTTACTACCACTTCCTCCGCTGCTATCGATTTGGATGTAACTGGTGTTACCGGTGCTGCCACTGTATTCCTAGTGGGGCACATTTTTATAACTGCCCCACAAGTTTAGTAGTGGGGACTTCTACTCTCCATTACAACGAATAGCTTTCTTATACAAATTATTCAGGGTAATTCATAAAATTCTGCCGAAAACTTTCCCGAAATTTGTTAAAGATACCCACTCCTAGAGTAACCTTCTAAGGTTGCAACAATAATCACATATATGGAGGTTGGGAATAATAGTATACCAACAAGTACAAGACTCGCATGCTGCGTGAAATAGATACATTGCTAGTAAAATCCTAATCAGAATAATTACTATGTATTTACCACTACTCTAATAGGGCTCTTGCCCAAGATGAATGCGACACAAGGTCAGTTAAAGTGGGGATTCCTACACTGTCTATCCTATACTTAGCAAATCACATTCAGGACCTAATCATTCAATAACATTTCTTCATTCATGTCACCTGGAGACAAAAATCTTCCGTCGCCATTCCCGTCATGCTTGTAAACTCGGAACATTTCTTCTACAGAACCAAACTAGGTAGAAATGCTCCTATGTAGTCATTTGAAATGTCCAGTGGGATATGCCATGAACAAAAACTCCGAGTACAACGAGTACCCATGTACTCGATTTGCAGTATCAGGCTTTTGGTTGACAAAACACTGCCTGTCAACGACGTCGCCCCCTACTCAGTCCCTAGTAGTAAAATCCGCATCTCTCGGAACCTCCTCGCCAAAGTTTTGGGGACAATCTTGAGCCTTTTAATGATCTTCTCCATAGTCTCACTGCTGACACAGATAAACATACACGCTTTAACATCCGGTGTCAGCAGAGAGATTGTTCTGCCACAACAACATTTAGAGCTTTTAATATTGAAACTAGCTCATTTCCATTAGTGAAGTCATTGTACTTTAACCACATTTGGTCTTAGCATACCACGTTCTTCTTTATAGATTTCGTCCACACCAATGCTGATGGTGAAGCCGTTGGCATAATAGTTGCCTGTGGAGACTCGGGCATGGTCGTCGTTAGCTGCTCTCCCGCAACACGCCAAAGTTTCAAAGAAAATATGGAGACAGCGGTTACACAAAGGACGTCAAAAACAAGATCAAACATCGCGTTGATGAGGTCACAAAAAAGAAATGGAGACCAAATCACAGAAAAACAACCTAAATGTTAGTATAATTACTATAATATGAATTGCACAAAAGGTACAAATTTAGTACAGGAACTAAAATAGGAATGGGGAAGGCTGGTCATCATCAATCTTAAACTTTAACTTAGTTAGCCACAATCGTTGACCCTAGCACATTGCAATAATGCTTACACCAAAATACCACATTCTTACTACATCAGCCATAATATCTCAAAAACACTTATGAAGTCATAACTATATTCTATATGTACAATTTTTTGTGGAGAGCCGGGGCAAGAATAACGTTTAAAAATTTCCCTAATGAATATATACAATGAAAAGTAACAATATATGAAAGAAACAAAAGAATATCGTGTTAGTAATAAAATTCCCTGCAAATATTCCGGCAGAAACACCATTTAACAGAACGAAAATAATGCGTGATTTTCAAAGTATAACAACAGTTATTCAATCCAAATCACTCAGTCACTCACACATCTATCAGACAATCGATATTCCTGGTCACCTAATTAGGGAGAGGATTGGGAATTTAACGAAAAGAAAATGGGGACAAAAAAGAAAGAGGTTGATAAGCGTACAACACCTAGTTAAGTTAATTTGAATATGAAAATACATAGCCTAACTAAATTATCTGGGGCGGTTCCTTCCAGAAGCACCCAATATTCAGATGCCTAACCGGCATGAAATAACCACTATGTCAGCATCTTTCACTCAAAAGATTCGCACAATCACTCACCCGCCCATTTCCAAAAGTCTGATGAAGGGAATACGTTCGTTTCCGTCCTAATCTTGATTTTAAGCTGTTGTCTAAAGTACAAAAAAGATAAGCCTATTGTCAACATTGAATTCTTTCTGTCGCGTCGTCCAAATCACAGCTCGCATAACCCCTAGCAATCAAATGAGCAAATAGTACTCTTTCTTAGTTAACGGAGGTACGACATTGCTACAAACTGAACTGTCCTCGAGGACAAAGAACTTTCCGCGAAACATAAGAACCGTGAGGTCTTCAACTAACTTGCACAACGCTACAAAAACGCTGTAGTGAAAGTAGTCGACAGCCCACAACGCATTGAAATATCTCTGTCAGCCCACTGCACAAATTTTGCTTTCCTACCCAGAGGGTTTTACCTATCATCAGCCAAGTGAGTGATGCCTTAGTGAGACATTTCAACTTGAGCGCCCAAGGCCATACTAAGCGAGCTTCCTTCTTAGTCAAACGAAACTCACGCGTCAAAATCATCCTAAAACGCGATATAACGCTTTACGAGACAACGCCTGGCAATCGGAGAGGCGTCCGTTGCCCGCATAAGGAACTTGAGATCCAACCGAATGACTGAAGGAGCACTCGCCCCGAGGTGTACGGTGGGCCTCTTCGTCGGACGATTGCACAATTGTCAAGGATGGAAAAAAGTTTATGGACGTCTTCCTTCCAGAAGGAACCGTTCTCGTCCGGTTGCATACACATCCGATCTAGAAATTTGATTCTAAGCGAGTCTTGAAGAATCTCAACGCTTGTTATACCCAGACCACACTCAGAAGGGTGGAGGTAACAGATCTCCCGATGTATCTTGGGAGCTTTGCCTACTTCCCACAAGAAGGAGAACAAGAGCTGTATAAACAGCAATCTTCAGGTGTAGACAGTAGTACGTCTGACGTGAAGAAGCCTGTTTCCTTGACTATTCTAAAGAGATTCATCCACAATGACTGCAGTGTTTTTACCACTATCTTTTATGGAGTGACAGATTATGCGCGAATGTTTGTCCACCACAAAGTGTGACACAATTTTCCATCAAATCTCTTTAACTTTTGGGTATCCTCCAAACTTCTACCTTTTTGACAAGGTGAGCGTAATTTTTGGCACGTTCCAAGAACCTCGACATATTGATGATGCATTTAAGGCATGGGGATTTTCAGCAGCACGGCGACTCCCCGGCCTCAGCATCATTCACTTTGCTTTCTTTGGTCTTAGGCCAATTTTTGGGCATTATCAACCGCCATCCTTTTTTTTTCAATACTTCCTTGTATCTAATAGTTGTAGATGCTTCAACAATATCATTTTCCTTATCGGGAGTGGTCTTCATTGTACCAAATAAGTTTTTTCTAATTTTGTTCTGAAATTTGGGAAAAATAACGACTTTCATTTTTTCCTTGTCCTAAAAGCTATTTTAAATATGGGCAAAGGGGTGGGAAAAATGTAGTTCATAAATAAATTAAGAATAAAATTTAACAGATAAACAAACAAAAATACAAGAATTTAACCCTAAACAAAAGTTTCCTAACAAACAAAAAAAGCTACTTATTGGAAAAATCTAAAAAGTAAAAATTGGATGGAAACTAAATTGAAATAAACCCGACAGGTTACAAAAACATGGAAGTTACAAATAAATTCTATAAAAAAGAAAGGTATTGGTCTGAAACAGCTGATTGGAAATACAGGAATAAAGCAATTTCAAAAAAAGAGTTAGCCTAAAACAGCAAAATGTAACCACGTAAAAGTTTACGAAAAATTTTTTACAAAAACCAAGTAGTTTAAATAAAATAAAATTAGTCTAAAACGATAGTAAAAAATAAATAACCTCGTAAAAGATCATGCGTAAAATAAACTTAAAATCTTACAAAAGAAAAGAATTTAAATAAAAGAAAAAGTTCGACTAAAACGACAGAAATTAAAGAGTAACCTCGTTAAAAATAAAAGTTTACACAGAGAATGAAACATAAAAAATAAATTAAATACAAAAGAAAGGTTTGTAAAATAAACTACACTAAAAACAAGAAAAGCTGCCTAAAAGGTTATATTCGGAAATGAAAAAAAAAAGCTAACAAGAAAAAATTCCAATATAACCAGGAATTGTTCATGAGAAATAGAGAAATAAAACTCACTATTCTCGTAAGACTTTAAAAAAAGCAAATATGGCGTCCAAGGGCGGGCAGAAACTGAAATAATAATACAATTAAAAAAAAGGGATAAAGTAAACACTAAAAACAACATTAATATCAAAATGAAGCAAAACAGGAAAATAAAAAGTAAATCAACTGAAACTTATCAATGCATTTTAAAAAGTCCTTTCGCAAACATGAAAATCTAACAAAGTTCATAGAGGAGAAAAAGAAACCCAAACAAGGTCTTAACCGGTCAGTATAATTACCCTATTCTACTCCCCAATAGTGTCCACATATTTAAAATGATAGGAATATCACATGTTCTATATAGGTAGGTATATAGAATATATATAATGAATTATTTTGAACATTATTTTTACCGATACTCGTATTTAAGTAGATATTCTGTTTTTAATTAAACATTATTTTCATATTTATATCTACCGGCCTGATTATTTACGATAAATTTTTATTACGAAAATGTGTGATACCCAGCAGGATTCGAGTCTGCGACCCCTATTACATAGGGGAAGCATACCATTTGATCTGGTACCGTCTTGACCACTCGACCATGGATAGCCTCTTGACCAGACGAGGTTTTTATCATGTTTATATAACACAATTTTCGATTTTACCGCAAACAAGCATATCTGCTCTTAAATGTATCGTAATATCAACAAATGTAATCATGTTACGGAAATTAACGAATTTTCACGAAACTTGGTTATAAGCAACCGACAATTTGTAATGAATTATTTTGAACATTATTTTTACCGATACTCGTATTTAAGTAGATATTTTGTTTTTAATTAAACAATATATATATATATATATATATATATATATATATATATATATATATAGTGTTTAATTGTGATAATGTTTAGTGCCAAGATTTTTGCTTATTTAGTGGTTTTGCTAAAAAGACGTATTTATAAAAAATAACAAAAAATATGAATAGAATTACGAATATACGAATACACAGTCACTATAATAAATAGAAATAAACAAAGACAAAACATACAAATAATATAAATAAGAAGAATAAAATACATACACCCACCCAACTATGACAAAAGTAGAAAATAACATAACAACTACCAATCAAAAATTTAAAAAAACACGTAAATACCTTAGTAAAAAAATACACATAAAATCATCCAACCATGACAAAAAAAGAACCCGTTATGCAGTGAAACATATTAACACATTGAAAAAATTCAAATCTTTAAAAAAAGAGGTCAATACAACAAAAGAGTCAATTCCAGTTTAACAAATACTCACTTATAAATGCACTCAAAAAGCAAACAATTAAAATATAAATAAAAATAAAAAGAACTACACAATAAAATGAAATGAAAAAAAAACAAGTATAAAAGAAAAAGCAAGCAAGCACAAACAGCACCACCCCACCAAATTCCCACCATATTCTATAAAAACAAGAAAAAACCGGGACCTGACAGAAAGCAATGCTGACCAATCAGAACATCATAACAGTGTCTACACTAAACATCGAAATCAGCATGAATATGCTCAGTTACAGGGACAAAAATGCATTTACTTTATATATATATATATATATATATATATATATATATATATATAAACCATCTGCAGATAGGCCAGTTCGCTGTAATTCAGCTCTACAGAGCGGCTACATTAACCGCTTGCCTCAAACCGGTACTGAAACCCGATGGATTTGACAGTAGTTTGCTATTCACCAACCAGACCTTTGGCGCACCTCAGAAAAGGAATGATTTCATAGTGTGCAGTGTGGTTAGACATCCAATCTGCTTTCAGCCTTAGATCGAAAGTCAACCAACTGTCACTTACGGGGTCTACCCCTGACCTATCGCCGCACGAGTGGAAGACGAAGAGATTTTACTGTGATATATATACGTGGTATATACAGATACCAGCAGCTAGGAAAACTCAATTCACGACTGAGGAGTCATGCGTAAATCGCAGAAGCGGAAACTATTTTTAAACTTTTCACCTCTAGAAAACTAAATCGGATAACGAGAATAGAATCATATCTTCCTCAAGGGTATTTTACGAGAAATATAATGCAACGAAAACAGGCTATAATTGGATAAAATCCTCGTCTAAATAGCGTGAAAATTAAAATAACAATGTTATCTCTTTTTAACAGATATATTTACCAAAATTACTCAGAAATATCTTGAGATATAACAGAGTAAATTTCTTCAGTAAAATCTACATTGACTTCAACTACGACGACCAGACCACTTCGAAATCTTCAACAACACTTCTAAACGATCTCTTAAACTGCTCTATACTGTCATGTTTTTTTACTTTCTGTTCATCTTTAATGTTGCAAGAAGTTCTGTTTGCCCTTGTTTAACTGTGCCCTACACATAATAATCAAGAGTGTTACAGCATTGGGTGTTAGGGGGTCAGATATAAGGGGTGATGTAGTTGCATAACTGTCTGCCAGCCATGAATGGGGCCAGATACTTGTGTGGAATCGTTCAGAGTCATATTGCCAGACAATGCGTTCTCCAGCGGTCACCCTCTTGACTAAGAACAGCACTACCTCCTCTAAGCACCTGATGTAGGCGAGCGTGTTGACTCACACCTATACTATATACTATACCTTCGTAATCACCATTAGACTCATCCATCTCTTTCTAAATATTTTGTACTCTCCACATATTGAAATTCAAACAATCTGAAATGTTCGTATTAGAGCTTCAAACGCGAATACCAAGAAGTACATAATACCGTTTCCAAATTTCTAGCAGATTGAATTTCGTCATGGTGCTTTTTTTCGCACAGAGGGTGCCCAACTGTCCCTACTATACTAAACATGCATTTTTAAACAAAAAACTTGTAAAGAGTTTATGTGTATAACTCATTTCCCGATTCCATTTTAATCCTTCATAATATATGTATAGCCTATGGCTATATCGTGTTGAATACACCGGTTCCTGTCCGATCACCGAAGTTAAGCAAGCATCGAGCCTGGTCAGTACTTAAATGGGTGACCATTTGGGAATACCAGGTGCTGTAAACGTAACGACCAAGAATGCTCCACTGGTCCTCCAGGTTTGGGGGTTGGGTGCAGGGCTAACAACCCTGCCCCGTAAAAACCAGTTTGTTACAGAAACAGCAACAAAAAGTTGCTGCCGTATGCACTATCTGGGTGTGATGGATGAATATATGTATACATTTATGAGATGGCCTAGTGCATAAATCCTTGGTTGAAGTTTTTTTTTATCATATCACCCCGAGCAAGGCGATAACGCCACTGATGTGCAGGGGGCTTCGTAAGAGTGAAAAGATTGGAAAAGAGAAAGCCGGAAACCACATACTAAGCAGGGAACAAGAGATGAGCCTCTTCACCTGTTCAATAGACGTGGGTGGAGTGTGAAACGGGCGATAATTTAGTCTACTCCAATTATAAGTAAACTAGTAACTTGAACCACAGAGTTGTGAGTTCAATACATGGTCACAGCAGTGGCGAACAAAAACTTGGAGATATGAGATACTAAAAGGAAATAACTGAACTGGAGTATCCGAAAGAGGAAGAGAAGAATCTACCCTGGCGGATAAAATAAAGGGTTCGGTTTGAAATTCAGACGTATATCAGCTGAAAAAGACTGGAGCGTGGAAAGTCGAAATGTCGTGCATATGACAAAAAGGAATTAGAAATCTGCCCAAGCAAAAGTAAATATTATAAATATGTTTTTTATAATTATCATTTATTCTAACATTAAAAAAAAGATAATAATTCTTTAATATCTTGCCAAAAGAAAATTATTCTGCAATGTGGAATGCAGTCCTTCCAAACAACCATCGAGACAAATATATAATATAGTAATTTCCTAAGGATGTGCGTTGTGATGTAGTAGATATCGGCTTGGAACAACAAACCGGGGAGCCGAGTTCGAATTCCAGTTGAATTCCTTGCATTCACTTACGCACAAATACCTTTCGGAAAGGTATTAATCCGTCTATTTCGTCCAGTTATAGGTTAAATAATAGGATAGATTTGATTCTCTAGCCTTGGCTGGCAACCATTCTACGGCAGAAAGCAATGACAAACTATTGCAGGATAATCTTCTGCCCACTCAGTCATGTCTCTTTCGAGACATGATCACCCAAAGCGTGTATCACGTATGGCACTTCACTGACTGGATATAATAGCTGAAAACATAATTAAGGCTTCTATTGGGCATAAAGTGGGGGATCAGTTTTATATTGTTATGAAGTAATAAACTAATCCCCTACTTATTAGTACTTCATAATATAATACATTTTCCCCCTATAGTTATGAATCAAATAACAGGATAGATTCGGTTATATAGCCTTGGCTGGCAACCAGTCTACAGCAGAAAGCAATGGAAACCTAGTGCGGGATAATCTTCTGCCCACTCAGTCATGTCTCTTTCGAGACATGATCACCCAAAGCGTGTATCACGTATGGCACTTCACTGACTGGATATAATAGCTGAAAACATAATTAAGGCTTCTATTGGGCATAAAGTGGGGGATCTGTTTTATATTGTTTTGAAGTAATAAACTAATCCCCTACTTATTAGTACTTTATAATATAATACATTTTCCCCCTATAATTATGAATCAAATAACAGGATAGATTCGGTTATATAGCCTTGGCTGGCGACAAGTCTACAGCAGAAAGCAATGGAAACCTAGTGCGGGATAATCTTCTGCCCACTCAGTCATGTCTCTTTCGAGACATGATCGCCCAACGCGTGTATCACGTATGGCACTTAACTGATTGACTGTATTTTCTATACGTAGCGTAGATATGGCACATTCTGAAAGTATGGAACACACCGTGAGGATCGCACTCACTACTCAAGTGTAAATATTCTAGCGCGACAATATTACTTACCATTACGCCATCTTGAGGTACCCAACAAATATATAATATTGAAAAATTCAATTCATTATTAGTCTTGTTGCTTTATCTCTTAATATTGCGAGGTATATTTAGAGATACTGCTTGCTTTAAAAAATGCTGTTCCCCAAAAATCCTCTGTAAACAATTTTGGTGAATAGCAATCATTTTTCTTTAGATACGACGACCAACGTATGCTCTACTTTATGCACTGAGAAATATTTCTTCCGCCCCAATAATTTTTCCTGGGTATGATGACAAACTACATCTGGCAGCAAGGCATCGGTATGTTTTGAGAAGCCTGGAGTCACTTCTTAATTAATGTTCTTCTCAGTTCCACCCTGACTCAGGGTGGTAGAACTTGTTTGGGTGCCAACTATGGACAAATAGTAAGCCCCCCAAAACTGGGGTCATAACATGAAAATGTCAAAACACATTAGAAAAAATATCAGCAATACATTTTCATCGTAAAAAAATAGAAATAATTACAAGCAAAACTTTATTTGAAAAAAATAGCAACAATAGTTTTAAATATTACCAAAGCTTACGATAAAAGTTTTATATCAACATTAAATGACCCATAAGAAGTCGATATGCTATTAAACAAAGCAAACTAATAATTTTCTCGGCCAGTCACTTCTTCCTGCCAAACCGGATTGCTTTTATCATCAAAAAATTTGCTGATAGCTCAGTACTTGTCAAAGTCAGTATTTGCCTATAGGCTTTGGCAAATATTAACATATTCTCACTGAAATTGTCTGTACTGAATTTGCCAGTAAAATAATACAGCCCAGCAAAATATAAGAGTCATTAAATCTTGTTTTACACGTCTGTGCATATTGATTGAAACTTTTTTGTATATCACGTGTTTTTATTGTTTTTCGGAAACTTGAAAATGTATTTACTGACCAATTTGTACCAGATTTTAAATTATATTTTTTATTTTTCCTGAGCGAAATGTCTATCTAAATGGTAATGTCAAAAAATAAAAAAAGAAATTAAGCATGGAATTTATATATATATATATATATATATATAAGAAACATCAGAGCTACAAGAATCATACAATAAAACATGTTTATATCAGGAATATGGTTAGGTTTGAAGGCTGTCACAATGCGTTTAGTAAAATAAAAGAAGGTAAATAATTTGTTGGGTATCACCTATTTATTATACATTAATGTTTCGAGATTAAAATCTCATCTTCAGGATGTTAGGGCGATTGTGTTTGAGTCCGAGAGTTTCAACAAATGGTCCTTCCTTTCTTGTAGCTCTGATGTTTCTTATATATATATATATATATATATATATATATATATATAAATTCCATGCTTAATTTCTTTTTTTATTTTTGACATTACCATTTAGATTAATAAGACATTTCGTTCAGGAAAAATAAAAAAAAATAATTGCTGCTGTTGGTGTGTATGTGAGTTAGTGTGTGTGCGTAACATTCTGAAGATGAGATTTTAATCTCGAAATATTAATCTAAACTTATTTATAAATGGAACTTTGTGTGTCTTTGTGTCTGTGTGTGTCTGTCCGTTACCTATAGACTCCGAAACAGCTGAACCGATTTTCTTGAAAATTTACACAGTTGTACTATAAGCGCCTGCGAGTGTTCTTATCTAGGTTTTGTGTCGAGGTACCCCCGATAAATATCGGAAATCGATAATCGAAAAAGTCGGGTTATAGAAGGAGTGGTCCAATTTTAATCAAATTTGATACAATCATAGACAAAAACATAAGAAACGATATTCAGAAGTTTCAAGGTTGCAGCTCTTACAGTAGTGCAGAAGATCGATTATATATATCTATAAAAGGCAAGATGTTTGTGTGTATGTGTTTGACTGCCTGTATGTCTGTATTTTTTCAGCCCTATTATTTTAGTTTTTGCTTCGCGTTTGGCTCTAAGTAGGTATAATTGTAGTACGTACTCTCAGCCATGATACCATTTACTCAGAGGACTTATTTAGCCTTTAAAATTTAGTTTACGATGAAAAAAACTTATTTGATATCGATACCAGGAAGTGAAAAAAATTGACTTACAGCCATTCATTTTTCTTTCAATCTACTGTTTCGCTTTACCTGGAAACAACTATTGCTTTTAAGTCTTTTGTGCCAACGTCCAAAGAGTCTAAGCTCCATGACCATGGATTATTTTTAAATCTTTCGTTACACCCGAGCAACGCCGGACTATTCTGCTAGTGTATGATCAATAGGAAATAGGTAATATCCAACAAATTTGTTACCTTCATTTATCGTACTAAACTCATTGTGACAGCCTTCAGAATCTAACCATATTTCTAATATGCATAATGTTTCATGCAAATTACAACCCTTTCCTGTGTTTATGAGTTTTTGCAGATCAGGTTCTTAAGAATTTGCAATGAAGTAAAACATAATCTGTGTTCAGCAAGACATACCTCAAAATATTTCTTGTATGAAGATGTCCTACATGAAGATGTCCCACAAAAATGTCTCACATAAAGATGTCCTATATCAACATGTCCAACATGAAGATGTTCAGATAAAAATATCACACGTGAAAATTTCCAGCAATGAAGATGTTTAAATTTATAACGAAATAATTGGAGGATTATAAATGAACACAATTCAAATAAGAACACTTGTTAAAAGAAAAATAATAATTAATAATCCTTATTAAACTTTTTCAAGAACTATCCCGTTGGATGTTTTACCTTCTCCGCATACATCCACTGTACGTATTTCAAGTATATAGTACTAGCAGTATAGCCCGACGTTGCTCGGGTATAATTAAAGCTTGAAAACTAATCCATAGTCCTGGAGCTCAGACTCAGCCTAAAGAATATTTGTGTGAATTTTGGTGAGAATCGGATAAAAATTGTGGATTTGTATAAAGGACATACAGTCAGATAAACAGACACACACACAAACATCTTGCCTTTTATATATATACATTATCAATTTTTTGAACTATTGTAAGAACTGCAACCTTGAAACTTCTGAATATCGTTTCTTATGTCTTTGTCGATGAGTGTATCAAATTTGATTAAAATCGGACCACGCCTTTTATAACCCTATTTGTTCGATTATCGATTTTCGACACAAAACCTAGCTAAGAAAACTCGCAGACGTTTATAGTACAACTGTGTAAATTTTCAAGAAAACCGGTTCAGTCGTTTCGGAGTCTATAGGTAACGGACATACATACAGACACATGCACAGACACGCAGACAAATTCCATTTATAAATAAGTTTAGATATCTAAATATGCTATCCTACTTTGGATCGTTGTCAGCCCTAGCTCTCTACACGTTCCTTTTCTTAATTATCTGTTAATTGCTTTGATTTCATATGAAAATAATGTAACCGTTTTCTCTTTCAATCTTCTGACGTGGATTTAGACTGCCAAATAAGGCTTGTTCGGTAGAGCTTATTTTCCTTTTTACCCAATTGGTGTTAGAATTAGAAAAAATAGGTCCGTACCTTTCTTGAGGCATTAGTGCGAAAGTGACCGTACCAGAATATTTACCAGAGCATTATAGTGATACGGAATCTTGACAAGAGATAATGCGATGCAAATATTATTCACTTTCATACGTGAACGTAATGAAAGACTTGATAGATTTTGATTTGTTTTCTCATACAGCTAATTTTATGAATGCTCTTAGTTGACCAGATGTCATGCAACGGTTATTTGGTTCTAAGTGTCAGTTTTCGAAAATGTTATTGTCTGTGTGATTGAAATTAGAAATGTTCTATTTAAAAATAAACAGGAGTTTATTTATTAAAAATTGGTGCAGTAAAAAGAACATGGAAAATAAACAGAATTATGGAAAAACGATGAAAGATAAAGAAAATAATAGAAGAAAGAAAAAGGAAATATATTTATATAGAGGAGGTGTTTATAATAATGAAGAAAACAAAGAATCAGTTTACGAGAAAAGCTGAAGTGTTAAATCTTCTTTCGTTTTTTTCTGCTACTACAACTATTCATCCTTGTTATGACGTTGAACTGCATCCGGCATCAAGGCCTCTGATTGGGAGGTTTTGAAGAGCATGGAAGCACCTCTTAATTGCCGTTGTTCTCAGGTCTAACTTGACTCGGAGTGGTAGCACCTGTTGGGGACCCAGCTTTGGGAAAATAGTTAACCCAAAAACTGGGGTCAAAACACTATGAAAAATATAAAAAGACTTTTATAGAAATATTTATATAAAATTAAAATTTTATTGAAAAATATACATTTTTGAAGAAAACAAAATTACCTACAATATATTTTTGAAGGAAAACAATTATTACCATAACACATTTTTGAAGGAAAAAATATTGCTATGATACATTTTTGAAGGAAAAATAATTATTACCAGCAATACATTTTTGATACAAAACTAAAAGACATCAGTATCTAAAATAAAAAATAAAAATAAAATTTTTCATCAAAATCTGACTAAATCAACCTTCTCACTATAACTGAACATTTAAAAGAAAATACCTTAAAACCCTACCTTTTTGGCATTAAATAACCCACAGAGGTTGATATGCGGTAAAACAAAACTCAAACCCCAAATAACTACTACTACTACTACTATTACTACTACTACTACTGCTAATAATAATAATAATAATAATAATAATAATAATAATATGTACCGGGTGAATTCGTGACCATAAAACAGAAAAAAGTAAAAGTATTAGTGAGGTTTACAGATAAATTCGGCTATCACCCATTTCACCCTCTCCACTGCTCTTTTGAACAGAAGAAGAGGTTTATCCCTTATTTCCTGTTTAGCATTGGATTTCCGGTTGGTTCAACTCTACTCTTCTACTTCATATCTATACTTCTGTCATCTCTGTCCGAAATTTGACTTTGTATTCATTGTTATTTTTTTCTTCTCAGTTAGAGTTAGATAGGTTTGCTTATCGTCTGGTTTATATTCTTCATCGGTATTTTGAACATCAGTAGACGTTTATCCCTTCTTTCCTGGTTAGAATTGGGTTTACAGTTTCTAAACTCGTCTTATTCTCATTCACTCACAGTAGCCTCTTTTATTTTTGTGGCGTTGTTGCCTTGCTTGGGACAAATTCAAAAACAAATAAAAAACAAAAAAAAAACAATGTTTTTCTCCTACATGACAATATTTTTCGGACGCTTTGAAAAAAGTACTTCAAGGTGGTTACTAGTGCCAAAATCTTATGAGATTGTAAGTACGTAGTTGAGGAGTGAAAATCCACTACTAGTGTAATCATTTTTTTTTAGTTTGGCTTTGATAATTTTAGTTTTTTGTGATTTTTGCGAAAACTTGCGCGACACTATTTTTCGGACATGACAAAAAATCATATTTTATTAAGAGCTAAGTTCATGTATGTGTTGCTGTATGCAAATTTTCTGCTTGGGTTAGCTGTCATCATTAGAATCAATTATCTGTTCTATTTTACTGGCAAAACAATTAAGAGGTAAAATGCATTCAAAAGAAGTCGTTTGTTTGGCACGGAAGAAGCGGGATGATGGCCTCAGCATCAGAAGGATCGCCATTGATTTGAAGCTGTCGAAATCAACGGTCGAATACATGCTGAAGACAAACTACGAGCGGAAAAAGAAGAGAGGACGGAAAAGACCAATTGGCAAGAGGACTGAAAGGAGAATGAAGAGAACTGTGACACGGCTTTTGTCATCTGGAGAAAAAGTTACAGCAAGAAAAGTGAAGGAGAAATGTGAATTGGATGTAAACGTCCGAACAGTACAAAGAACGCTGCATAGGATTGGTTTGAAGTATGCAAAGGCTAAGAAAAAAATTACACTAACAAAGAAACACAAAGGAGCAAGACTGGAATGTGCTAAAAGGTGGTTAACAAAGCATGTTGACTTTAAGAAGGTTATATTTACTGATGAGAAGCGTTTCAAGTTTGATGGGCCCGATGGATGGTGTACTTGGTCGAGAAGGGTGAGCCTGCTGTACTGAACAAACGACAGATGGGAGGAGGAGGAGTTATGGTTTTGGGTATGACCTTTGCTATTGGAAATATATGGTTGGAGTGGCTGAAAGGACGACAGAACAGTGAAAGCTACAAACAGTTGCTGGACGAGAAAGCCCTACCAAGGATAAGAAGAGAGATAGGGAATGATTTCGTTCTACAGCAAGACGATTGCAGCATCCATGTATCAAAACTCATGAAAGAATGGATGGCTAAAGTGAATATGACTACTTTGGAATGGCCTGCAAAAAGCCCAGATCTAAATTTAATAGAAAATGTTTGGGAAATGCTTGCGCAACTTGTCTATGATGGACCTGAAATAACGAAAGAGGCTCATCTATGGGAACGGATACTAGATGCCAAAAAACAACTAATAGATACACATACAGATGTTATTGTGCATATGTTTGATCATTATGAAGAGAGATTGATAAAAGTTATTGAGAAGAAAGGTGATATTACAGACTATTAACAGTTTTTCAACGATGTCCGAAAAATAATGTCGCGTGTGTTTTGTAAAAAATGATGAAAAATAAATATTTTTTCTTACCTAATCGATTTTCTTCCATTTTTATTACAGGTATTGTCTTTATATGTTTATGCTATTCTATTGAAGGAATTTCGCCACTCTATGGTACTCGGAAAGTCGAATACTAAAGTGTCCGAAAAATATTGTCGGGCCCCTGTAAGTATTGTTTCAGTCAACCTCCTGCTCATTGTTTAAAAATGCCCGTTGTTTTTCTTAAACGCTCTGTCTATCAGTTTCTCCAGACCCCTTATTTTTCTTTGAAGTGTTTCTGTTTCGGATTCTGCTTCAAATCTTCCTAATTCTAATTTTTATTCTCTCATGTCTCCTCCTGGTCTATACAAAAAATGCTCCAGTATACTAGTTAAAGGCATCCGCTTATCTTGCCACGTAAAGGTAGCTCCATATTTAGTCTAAACTGAGTCATTTGGTGATGATACTGGAATGACCACTCCAGGCTGTAAGCCTGGTCAATGGTATATGGAAAACACACACCGCCCAGATTACACGAATCCCCACTAACGATCGTTCCGACGAGATCAAACGGAATATATGGAATTCAATTTGGGGACGGCTTGGCTGCAGGGGGCGTTGAAAGGTTGTTAACAATGACAGCCAATCTTCCGACACTTCCGATATCCGAAGACATATATTACAAAGCATTTCAGAACTATTTAATATTCTTCTAAAAAGATTACTTAATAATTTGTTGTGCTTTTGGAAGGCGTATTTGCTATTACGATACGTTTTCAAATTTCTGTGTTATGTATTCTATCACTTGTTATGTACTTTCATGAATTTTACGTCTTCGACACTTCTAATGCGACTGCTCCTGTTGCGAATGGTCACACAGTGTCTCTTCTTACAATTAAAGCTTAATCCCTCGTTGTCTCTTAGTAATTTGTCTATGAGAACCTGCAGATTACTTTTTTTGACTGTCATCAACATGGCACCCTCTGCGTATAAGATTCTGCTCACGAGTAATATATGCAGATAGAGCCTCTAAATCTTCGAGGAACGGAAATAACAAGAAAAATGTCCAGAAGAAGGACTAACGCAAAATTTAAACTTTTACTTCATGAGTTACAGTATATAATTTTATAATCATTTAATATGTAAGATTTTAGTTTCTAAGTTTAAAAGTTTTCGTTTTAATAAATACATATTAAGAAAGACGCAATTTCTAAAGAAAGGTATGAATTTTTATTTGTTAATCTGACAGATTTATATTACTCCAAAATTGTATGGGTAGGTATTTGAAGGAAATCACAATGCGTTTAATATAATAAACGAAGGTGATTGTTAGTTGGTTGTTTTATGGCATATCAACCTCGGCGGGTCATTTATTGCCAACTAAATTTTATTTATTTATTGCTGGTAATACCTTTTTATTTCAACAATTTATCATTGTTTTTATAAGTGTTTTGTGTCTAGTAATATTTTTTTCTTTTTAGAGTGTCAAGATTCATTGGGATTTGTTTTTTTTAAGGGCAGGGTCCCCAAGTCCTACCCTGTTATTTAGCCTATAACTGGAGGGGAGGGACGAATTAATACCTTTCTCAAGGGTACCAACGTTTAAGTGAATGCAGGGTATTCAACTGGAATTCGAACCCGGCTCACCGATTTCTCTTTCCGAGCCAATATTCACTACACTCAACGCTTACAGCACCTGGTATTCCCAAGCGGTCACCAATCTAAGTACTGACCAGGCTTAATGCTTCTTAGCTTTGGTGATCGAGCGAGAACCGGTGTATTCAACGTGATATGGCCGTATCCAAAGGGCTGGTGAAGGAAGACTTAATATATTTACAAATTTGAGAAAAAAACAATAAATAAATAAATAGATAAATTATTCTGAAAAGGAAAATATTAAATGCAAAGCATGAAAAACCTGGTGAAACGAAAATTGTATTCTTTCTTAGCTGCTACTTTATGCTACCAAAAGGACAACTGTTTGCAAAACTAAGCATTTCATATCCAGTAACAGTAGATATTTATTTTGAAATTTCGTACTTTCTCAAAGATACCTTCTGTTTTATTTGGATATTATCAAAGATGAAGGAAAAACTTGAATCAACAGAAATGTGGTTCTACAGAAGGATGCTGCGAATACCATGGATCGAGCATGTGAGTAATGATGAAGATTCGGAAATGATGGAAACCAAAAAGAAATTAATACTGAGCATCAGAAAAAGACAGCTGAAATTCCTGGGGCATGCAATAAGGAAGTAGGGCTTAGAGAACCCGATACTAACAGGCCAGATAGAGGGAAAAAAAGACAGGGGAAAGCAGCGCATAATATATTTGAAGGACCTAATCAGGTGGATGATGGAGCGAGTGTTGCATGGTGTAACAGGAGAAGGCGTACTAAGAGCCACCAGGGATAGGAAGACGTGAAAAGCCTTGATCGCCTACGTCTTGAAAGGACAGGGCACATAGAAGAAGAATTCTGACAAATTCTACATGGTGCGATGTGTAAATTGTCGCCTTTTTTGGATAGATAGATAGATAGATAGATAGATAGATAGATAGATAGATATGAATTTCATTATGTAACTTCTCATACTGTCACAGAATAAAAGTAAAATTAGATATATTAAAGAAATATAACATCACATATATCCATATATACATGGTGCGATGAGTGAGTTGATGCTATTTTATATTATACTTAGCAGTTTAACACAGTTTCACTCGGGTAGTTTAAGGAATAATAAGAATTAAAAAACATATGATGAATCTGATACTAACAGGCCAGATATAGGGAAGAAGAGACAGGGGAAAGCCACGGATAACATATTTGAAGGGCCTAATCAGGTGGATGACGGAACGAAGGTTGCATGGTGTAACAGGAGAAGGTGTGCTAAGAGCCACCACGGATAGGCAGACGTGGAAATCCATAATCGCCTACATCCTGAAAAGAAAGGGCACATAGAAGAAGAAGAAAGGAAGGCTGTGCATTGTGGTGCAGAGGATATCGGCTCGGAACGAGAAATCGGGGAAGCCGAGTTCGAATTCCAGTTGAATTCCTTGCATTCATTTACGCGCAAATACCCTTGGAAAAAGTATTAATCCGTTTCTTCCCTCCAATTATGGTTAAATAACATGTTCTATAGGCTTGGCTGGCAACCAGTCTACCGCAGAAACTAATGGCAACCTACTGCACGATAATCATCTGCCAAGTCATGATCGCCCAAGCGTGTATCACGTATGGCACTTAACTGACTGAAAGAATTTGTTGGGTATTACCTATTTATCATTCATTAATATTTCTAGATCAGAATATCATCTTCAGAATAATAGGAGAGCTTGATTTCACGTCCGTTTGCTGGTGGGCCGAGCCTTTAAACAAATGGTCCTCTTTCGTTAATTGTAGTGAGTGTGTGTGTGTGCATCTGTCTCTGTGTGTATTTATGGTTTATATAAGTGTGCGTGATAAACTCTCCTTCCCAAAAATTGTTTTTCGTGGATACTCATACTTGGGTAGAAACCATTTATTTATTAACAAGTATATTTATTTATTTTCGTTTAACCGTTTGAATATTCTATGGGTTTTATTAGAGGAATATGCACGCACTCCGGCAGTACGCGAACCTGCGCTACTCCAGGGGAAACTGTAATTAGATTATATATACTTTTGACCAATCAGTCTTTCGAATATTTAGGCGTCTACTCAAATACGAGTATCCACTATAATTAAAGTTAAATAACTAAGAATAATATATTATATATTAATAGACAAAAGTAATTACAATTATTATTGAGACAAACGTTTTTCTTTCGATTTTTTTTCTCTTACACATAATAAAATAGAGGGCTTGGAAAATCTAACACTCACGGGACGGGTCGAGGGAAAGATATATATGGGAAAGTAAGAGATACTTGGTAGGCTTAAGCAAGAGGATGGTGGAGCAGGTTTTGGGAAAGATTCCAAAAGGAAAAGTGTTAAAATTGATATGGGCAATTGGAGGTCCATGATTGACTACGTTCTGAAAGAACAAGTCAAACAAGGATAAAGAAGTACACGAGTTATTAATTTACCTCTATCGAGCTCTGATGAATCAGGTGCTTTAACAGTGGTCGCAGTTCCATCTTCTCTCTACTTTCTGTTTTTGTTTTTTTTTTACTTTTGCTTCAGGGTGCTTTTTTTATTTTTTATATTATGGCTATCTTTATTGCCATAATAAAATTCTATGACAAGATCTAACGATAGTGCCCTCTTCTCAGGGGAACGCAAGATAAAGCTCTCCCGGAGAGTGCAATTTTCCATTAATAAGATTTCTCGAATATTCATATCGGCTAATTAAAATAAATGAATATTCTGCTTAATAAATAAACGGAGCGTTTACTTGGATGTGTGCATCTACAAAAAATAAAGAGATAATACAGGGTGTCCAGAAAGTCTGTGTGCACTTTAAAAAAAAGTATAACTGTATATGTATTTTTGACAGAAATAATCGGTAAAAAATGTTATAAACTTTAATGTACCTAGTTGTAAGCATATAAATATATATATATATATATATATATATATATAGAGAGAGAGAGAGAGAGAGAGAGAGATGTTTGATTTTTTTAGTCTTTAAATCACACACATGCATGCACATACACACGCGCGCATGCACAATTCTACAGGGTGTCCATAAAGTTCATGTGCACTTCAATAAATATATAACTTTCTTTTCCACAAATTTTGCGACAATTTTTAAATAAGTAAAAAAGTATTAAATGAAAAATTATATTACCCTTTGTATTGCTAATGATGGAGAACATGTGAAAACTTAAATAGAATTTCAACGAAACCTTAAAAATATAGATTAACTTCTTTCTAATCCTTTTACAAATTATTTTTGTCGCAAATACAAAGGAAGTTATATATTTATTGAAGTGCACATGAACTTTATGGACACACTGTAGAATTGTGCATGCGCGCGTGTGTATGTGCATGCATGTGTGTGAATTAAAGACTAAAAGAATCAAACATATCTCTCTCTCTCTCTCTCTCTATATATATATATATATATATATATATATATGTAAGCATATATATATATATATATATATATATATATATATATATATATACATAATAAATTTGTGTATTTCTGTCAGATTAAAAAATTACAAGCATTATGTTTGGTTATTTTTAATAAAATCCGTACATACTAACGAATAATCTTTTATGCATTTTAACTGAAATTTCTGTCTACATTCAGAATATATAAAAATATGGATCGACAACACAACTATCCTATACCAAAAAAACAACAAACTGGTACTACAGATCCTCGAATCAATATACATAAAAAAAGCCATCACTTAATAGAATCAGCTGCAAATACTGTAGTAATGTTCCAAAATGTTTATAGAAAGAACAGCTTTTTGTACATGACTATGACATTACAACACAAAAATTCAGTAGGGGATAATTTCACGTTCTAATGAACGCTAAGCATAACTGTCAATCGTTTCATTTGAAGCAGAAAAAAAAAAGAATTACAGTAAAATATGGCAACACAGCTTTCTGGGTTTTTTTTTCTTATTACTACTTGCACCCCTGAAAATCCTCTCGGAAACAGACCGAAAGTATTGAGAACTTGAAAAATGGGTAATAAAATAAACTTTAAAAGTTACAGCGCATTTCTTACATATTTACATCATAATACACGAAAGGTTTTTTTGTGAATATTAACAGATTTTATTTAAAAAAGCAAATATAATGTTTGTAATTTATTTAATCTAACATACGCACACACTCACGTACATATGTATTAATAGGATTATCATTTATTTTATGTTAATTTTCTAAATTTACGTATATATTTATTTAGAATAAAAGCAGTTAGTGAGTTAATTGTTTTATTTTCTTTTTTAAAAAATTACGATCTTGTGTGTTGGCTTGGGAAATGAATATATTTTTTTAAGTAAAAGATATTTGAATGATTTTAGATCGTATTTATTTTGTAAATAATTGTAAAATTCTTTATATGTACGATATGAATTATTACTTCCATCTTCATAATAATGGTTATACATATTTGTATATAGTCATCTGCAGACAGATCTGTTTCGCTGTATCACAGCTTATCAGTACGGTTAGTCTCCGATTGCTTTTAACCCAGGAGTGAAACCCGACCGACTTGGCGTCAGTAGGCGATTCTACATCTGGGCTATGGACGCTCGGTAGAAGAAGGCAGACCTTTTAGCGTAAACATTATCATTATACACGCCCAATAGCCAGAGTGCTGTAATTCATTACGGAATTATATATATATATATATATATATATATATATATATATAAGCAAGAGATAACAACCTACTACGGTTTCGCCTAACGGCTCGCCAGGGAAATTTCTTTTACGAGCCGTGCGAAACCGTAGTCGGTTGTAGGCTCCTGCTTAGATGTCTGTCTTTGTTTGCTCTACTTTGGTATTGAGCACTTTAATGTTAGGGTTTTCGTCTTGGGGATTTTTTTTTCTTTCTTATGAGTGCTTGACTTTTTGTTCATGTACATAGTTTGTTTGTTTTTTTGCTTCCCCTTTTTTCCCTCCGAGTTTGTTCTTGGTGGGTTATACAAGACGATTTAAATTATAGCTTGATTAATACTAGTTTTATTATTGCTATAGTTGTTGCTATGGTTATTATTATTATTATTATTATTATTATTATTATTATTATTATTATATATATATATATATATATTATATAGTTTTCTATTTTTCTAGAATATATATATATATATATATATATATATATATATATATATATATATATATTCTAGAAAACTAGAAAACTAGTGAGGAAACGGGTCTCAATCTAACATATTTTACTTTTATTAAATCTTCTTGAGAGATCAAGTGGAAAATAAAAAAAATCCTTCATCAAATTAAAATGAATGACTTCTACAAAGAGACAGTATATTGGCATGTTGTTTGGACAATTTTAACACGCGCATATAAATTAACGTAACCCTCACAAAACACACACACTCACTAATACAGGTCACTATCCAAAATATCTCTAGTATACATTTACAACGTTGTTTGTCGTTTTAATAAATCTAACACACGTATTATTATGCGCACATACATGTAACAGACAAGCGTTTCCCTACATACAAAAACATTAAGATATTTCCATATATATATATATATATATATATATATATATTTAAAGATGGTTATCTAAATAGATGTGATACTTATTTGACTAATAACAATCAGTACCAAACAACACTGTCCCAAGTATTCTTTCACTTTTTATAAAAACATTCATTTTAGTTCGATCGATGAAATTTTGTTTTTTATTTTAAAAATCGACCCCTGAAAAATATTTAATAAAAGTGAAACATGTTAAGCACGTCTCTTACCATATATGTGCTTGTGTGTGTGTGTATGTGTGTGTGTGTGCGTATGTAGCTGTAGATGCACAATATTCATAATAACAAAAACAAATTACCTTTATCGACGCCTTTCGTCATCTGACGGACATTATGAAGGCAAATGTACAAGAGTTTCCTTTTGTTGCAAGTATTTATAGAGGAGAGCAAGGATGTTACTAGGTCTTCAAAAAAGAATGCTCATATTCATCAGGCCATGTATATATAGATTTATTTATATATATATATATGTATGTGTGTGTGTGTGCGTGTGTGTGAGTGGATATGAGTGTGTGTGAGTAGAAAGTGTAACAATGCTAAAACTCTTATTCTTGAGCTATATTGTTTTGATTTTAATATAACATGAAAGCGTTAAACCGACAGTCTTCATTCAGTGTTGTCTTTTCTGTACTTTATTTTACATTATATATGAATGTCGTATGCGACCACCACTATTGCCATAAAAACCTAATCGCATACGGCAGTTGGTCACTCACTAAAGTCTCATGTCGTATCTATGTCAGGAACGTATATTCCACTTATCAAAATGTATATATTAGAATTTTACCATGTAATCTGGTAATAAATAATTAAAAACATAAGAAGATGACCTAACTTTAAAGAAATTTATTCAGCATAATTCATTTCAAAAATTCTAAAAATATTAAAAACTTATTTACAACGGTGAACGGTGTTTTTTTTTTTCTTTTTTTTTTTTTGATAGGGCTTAAATATTACATTGGACAGTTTTAAAGTAATATGCAAGAAGTTGCTTATTTTTAGGTATTTGTTCAAAATGGTGTGGGCTTAAAAGACGTTAGTTATTGCAGTCCGTGTTTCTTTTTTTTGTGTAATATAACAAAATTCGCGACGTATACGGTTTCAAAATTTTCTTAGTAGTGAGTAATAGTAAAAAGGAATACATGATAATACTAGGAAAAACTTACAAAAAAAAACTGACTGCGATCAGGGTAGAAAAACAAAGATATATATATATATATATATATATATATATATATATATATATATATATATATATACTCATAGAGAAAGCGAGTATATAGATACAGAAAAATAAAGAGAGCAAACGAGGTAGACATTGAGAAAGGAATATATAGATGTGATTCTCACCATCCTTGAATTTATCTAAGACGGTACTGAGACCGCGAAAAATATCTTGAACTTGTCAAATGCAATAAATGCTGATATAAAACAGACGGCTATTGACCCAGAGGTAAACTCAAGTAATAACACTTTGATACAACTCTACAATAACAAAACAATGTAGGAAGTATTCGTCGCTTAAGTCAAAGCAAAATAAAATAGATTACTCATATTTTTTAAGCGGTCGCTTGATCAATCATTTTACTATTTGATGTAATTCACTGGTCGCGTTCTGGAGATAGTCTCTCACAAGGGGGTCAATTAACGATAGCAAATCTTCCGTCAGAAAAAAACGGTCGTTAATAGCAGGTGTCCGCTGACGGCAGGTCCCACTATATAGATATTGATATCGAGTCTGTGAACGACGAGGATAATCCAACAAGGTCTTAATATAAAATATTAAGTGTTTTATCTGCATAGAGAGCTCAAGGGATGTTAACCAGAGCAATAAGATATTTATAAAGGAAAACTTAACACATCCTTTAGATTGGTTACAAATTATAATTCATTTCTATGAGTTAAATTAGCTCATTTCATCAGAACACATTAAATTCATTTCATTCGGTATAAATATTTTCCCAGAATAAACATTTCTTTAAAATGAAATGGAAAGCAAGTAAAAAAGATTTAAAAACAGAGACCTTAGTTCGTAAAATCCTCTGAAAAATGATCAACATAAGAATTGAAAGAATCGGCAAATGTGACAGAACGGGGTAATTCTATGATAATATGTGTTAATATAAATTTATTTTTATGACAGTATCATTTCATTTCTTTGATTTAATGATTGGCTAGTTTCACTGAATTTGATAATTCTAAATGACTGAAGAAGTGAAGGTGGATATCTATCATGTAATGGGGAGACATGCCACTATATGTATGCAACGACTCTATATTATTGATATATGAAGTTAAAAATGTCCTGCCTTGCACTCTGTGATTGTAGATGTATTTTAATATAATTATTTTAAAATAAATATATCACGTGTACAAGGGTGCAACTACCTATAAGATTATATATAAGGTTATTTCGTGTAAATGGGTGCACCTAATTATATGCATGTTCCCAAGTATAATTATGGTCACATGCATGATTATATAGGTGTTTACTCGTGCAACCAGACTGGCAACTGGGTCCCACCCATTCACAGTCAGGTTAGCCAAATGCAGACGACAGTTCTACTCCTTCAGCTTCTTCTCTCGCACTTCCCGCCTGTGGAACTCGCTCCCGTATTCTTTCTGTCCTGACGGCTACAACCTCCAGAAATTTAAATGCAAAGTCAATACTCATCTACTAACCACTGGACTCTAGCTCTCTCCCCACCCCCGTATAACCTTCCCTTTCTCTCCACCTATGTATCTGTCATCGCACCTGCATTCTCAGCTTTCTATTGTTCCTTTCTAACTAGTTTGTACTCCTCACTCTTTTCTAATTAATCTTTTTACATTTATGTAGCCCCCTGCACATCAGTGGCGTTTCCGCCTTGCTCGGGGTGAAATGATTAAATATATATATATATATATATATATATATATATATATTAAATAATATAGAAAAGTTTTGTCGATTTAGTTTATGTAATTTTTTTCATATTGTCTGCTAAGCTTAATGGCATTATCGTTGAAAGAAGAATCACAATATTGATACATGTTTTTATTTAATCCTTTCTGAGCTTTCGGCTTACATCAGCCATTATCAAAGATGAAAATACTGTTTGTTGTAACGGGCAGTTAGCGGACGAACGATGTGTGTGATGAGGATTGGCGAACACGTACGTGCATGCTGGAAGCGAAAAACGTGGCTTGTGGCGTCTCACATGACCACGCGAGAGTCGGGGCGAGAAGTATTAAGTATGGAAAGCCATTGGGATAGCCAATCTCTTTTGTTATCTATTAGAGTTATTTGAGAATTTTCTTTCCTCTTTCAATAATAATGCTATTGAGCTTATCAGGAGATATGAAAAATATTTACATAAAATAAATCAACAAAATTTGTCTATTTTATTTAATGAAACATGTATCAATATATATATATATATATATATATATATATATATATATATGTGTGTGTGTGTGTGTATGTGTGTGTGTGTGTGTGTGTGTGTGTACATGGATCTGCTCTTCATAGATGTATAATTATATGAGCACAATAATTATATGTGGATATAAAGGGATGAATGCATGATTGAATAATACATATGTATGTAAACAAAATTATTAGTATGTAGGAAATATAGGTATGTGTGTGTGTATGTGTGTAAGTATGCAAATATATGCGTGTTTTGTGAGTATGTGTGAGAATTGTTAGTAGACTTGAATATATATTACTAAAGTTTATTCGCGTGGAATCCCTTCTTCATAAAAATGCGTTGCTCGGGTGTAATGAAAGCTTTATAACTAATCTATGGTCCTGGACCTCAGACTCTTTGGACGTTGACACGAAACACTAAAAAGCAATATTTGTTTCCAGTTAAAGCGAAATCGTAGACTGAAAGATAAATGAATGGATGTGAGTTAAATTTTGATTCCCTGGTATCGATATCAAATAAGTTTTTTTCGTCGTAAACTGAATTTTGAAGGCTAAATAAGTCCTCTGAGTAATTGGTATCATAGCTGAGACTAGGAACTACAATTATAACTACTTAGAGCCAAACTCGAAACAAAAACTAAAATAAAAGGGCCGAAACAAATACAGACATACAGGCAGATAAAAAGACACACGCACAAACATCTTGCTTTATATATCTTGCTATATATATATATATATATATATATATATATATATTGTCTGTACTATTGTAAGAACTGCAACCTTGAAACTTCTGAATATCGTTTCTTATGTCTTTGTCTATTATGTGTGTATCAAATGTGATTAAAATCGGACCACTTCTTCTACAACCCGATTTTTTCGATTTTCGATATTTACCGGGGGTACCTAGACACAAAACCTAGTTGAGAACACTTGCAGATGATAATAGTACAACTTTGTAAATTTTCAAGAAGATCGGTTCAGCCGTTTCGGAGTCTATAGATAACGGACACACACACACAGGCACACAGACAAATTTCCATTTATAAGTAAGTTTACATATGTAAGTATAAACACAGATGCATTTGTATGTACTTATATAGGTGTATGGATATGTGCGTATGTGGATATAAATAAGTATATAGGGTTACAAGTGTATACGTATTCATGAGCTTGTGAGTGGGCGTCTAATGAATTTATGGTCACTATCCAAGAATGATGACCCTCTTCTCAGCCGGTCTAAAGACCCCCAACTGAGATAACGCTAAGATCTCTGTTTGTAAATCTTTTAACTTGTTTTCACATTTCATTTTAAAGAAATGTTTATTCCGGGAAAATATTTATACCGAATAGAACGAATATCGTGTGGTCTGATATAATGAGCTAATTTAACTCATTGAATTTGAATTATTATTTATAACCAATCTAAATGATGTGTTGAGTTTTCCTTTATGAATATATACAGACTACCGGCCATAACTATTAGGGAACATCAGTGTTTAAAAAGTAATGATATATTTCATATTATTTGTTTAGTATTTATTGCCAATTCAATAAACGAACCATTCTTTTTTCATTTATAATTATCCACTTGGGAATAAATACTAAATATAGTATGAAATACATCATTTCTTTTAAACAACTAGGTTTACCTAATAATTATGGCTAGTAGTGTGTATATATATATATATATATATGTGTGTGTGTATATATATATATACACACACTACTAGCCATAATTATTAGGTAAACCTAGTTGTTTAAAAGAAATGATGTATTTCATACTATATTTAGTATTTATTCCCAAGTGGATAATTATAAATGAAAAAAGAATGGTTCGTTTATTGAATTGGCAATAAATACACAAATATATATATATATATATATATATATATACTTGTGTATATTCTTATCAAAAAAGAAATTAAAATAATCGATATATCGCACACTGATTCTTGAATCACACATCAGTTGAATCCTGATTAATTTAATTTTATTCGCACACACACGAACACACACAAACACACATATACGTGGATACCAATACAAATACACTCAAGTTAACGCACATATATTTTTTGTTTCTAATAAAACAGTGCTCAGTGTAATATCACTGAGCTATAAAGTATATATTAATAAATATACATATTATCCTACGTCTGTAGCCCGAATCGGTGTGTGTGTGTGTGTGATTCTTTCTAAATTTTAGCTCAATATGAATATGAAACATTAGTTTCACTCATCCATTGTATTTGTTTTCTCTTTCGACGTTAGCTTTATTTTTTTCGGAATGCAACGTTCAAGTATACATAGATTAGCATCAGAAACGAATATAGTTTCCTCTTGCACTGTGTACCACTTCAGCAAGTCTCTGTGTGTTTGTTCAATATGTGAATGTCTTCCGCTCGATGCTAAAAAATAAGGTAGGCGACTAATCTACATAAGTTTCTTTGTGTGTGAGTTGAATAATAAACAGAAGCTATTTATCAACCTGTTAATATTTTATTCCTGTGATGACGTCAGAAGCGAAATGTTTCTTGCCGTAAGCCATGAATTTCTATATGCGGACAAATATTCCTCGTAAATTTAACGATGTTTGTTTTGCGAATTAGGCCCAGTGTTTAAAATAAAAAAAAATTGTAAAATCATTTTATGTATTTTGACTCTATGGGGAAACACATATCTCTGCAATTTTGTTATTGTTTTGCACATTATCATTCATTTTCTATCAGGTCTTTATTATTTTCAATCTTCTCGTCAAAAATACAACCCTTTCTCAAGGTTTCTTTCAAGAATTGAGTGTTGAATTTGTTTGCCTGATGCCAGATGGATAAGGATTGATTTTGAGGAATGACACAATTTCAAATGAGCAAATAATTAATTTCCATAATATCTTGGTTGTGATCTTTTAAAACTTTAATATTTGTTATTTGGCTATACTTATGAGATGAGGTAGTATTTATATTTTTTCCGCTGTCCTCACCACGCCTTTCAACTTTACATTACCATTTACTTTACTCTGTAATATATATATATATATATATATATATATACGTAGTGAAATGAATTAGAGCACTAGCTATTGCGCGCGTATAATGATATGCGCTAAAAAGTCTGCCTACTTCCATCGAACACCCTTAGCCCAGGGGTAGAATCGCAGACTGACTCGGTTGGGTTTCAATCCTGGGTTAAGAAAGCAATCGGAGTCTAACCGTACTAATGAGCTGTGATACAGCGATACAGATCTGTCTGCGGATGACAATATATATATATATATATATATAGTAAATATCGAGTATTATACAGACGATAATGTTATATATCTAAACACACATATATATATATATATATATATATATAATTTCTAAACATATATTGTTAAATATAAGAGACAATGAATGTCTCTTATGTTTAATCATGAGCCGTTTTAAACGTCGTATTTTGGCTTTAATTTCAGTTGAAAATAAAGACAAAAATTCTACAACATTTGCATAATGTTTTATTAGATATTCATTGCCTTTTATATTTAACAGTATATATTTAGAAAATTATATATATTGTTTTATAATCGTATCAACCAAGGTAAGGCATTTTATTGCCACTGTTGAGCAAGGGGTTACATAAATGGTAAGTTATGAGAAAGAGTGACAAGTTACAGTGGGTGTCAGGAAGATAGTAGAAGGATGAGAATACTGATGAGAGTGGAGTGGAGGAAGAAAGAAGCATGAGAGAGAGGAGGCAGGTTAGTGAGATAGGAGATGACTATTGACTTTACATTTAAATTCTTGAAGATTGTAGCTGTTGGGAAAGCAAGTAAACGGAAGTTAATTTCATAGGCGGAAAGTACGAGAGAAGAGGCTGCTGGAGAAGAATTGGAGTTTACAATTTATTGGTTTCACAGTAAAAGGTTGGGACTTAGTCGCTAATCTTGTGGCTGGAGCAAATTCATGTTTGGTGGGTACCAGTGAGCTAAGTTCATCTGCGCAGAAGCCATGACAGTATTTGTAGAAGAGACACAAGGAAGCCACATTGCGCCGGTGAGAAAGTGACTGTCAAGTCAGGATCGATGACATTACAGTTTCTCTGTTGGATTTTGTCAAGAACCCCTAGGTGGATTGCAGGAGCACCCGGCCAGGTAGGGTAGCAGTATTCAATGCTCGGGTGGATGGTAGATTTGTATACGTGCAGGATTATATATAAATAATTCACATTAGCGTGTGTATAATACGCACTACTTAGTTCGTATTATTACACTCGAAGTTGAATGTTCATCTCGAAGCTCTACAATAAATGATTTGCTGTTCTTCCATCATGTTGGAAATCTTCTTTTGTAATACGTGTTTTCAAGAACGGGGTGATCATGCTTTCTTTTAACTATCGACCTATTATCGAACTATTATTCTACTAGATTTATTCCCGTCTAAATAACCTCTCTGAAGATGGCTCATGTGAGCCGAAAGCTTAGAAGCGAATTAATAAAAAATATCCAAATGTTGGAGAATTTTTGTCTTTAGTTTCAAATACGACGTTTAGAACAGCTCATGATTAAACATAATAGATATTCATTGTCTCTTATATTTAACAGCATATGTTTAGAATATATATATATATATATATATATATATCCGAGTGAGTATAGAGTGAGGAGAGAAAAAAGAAAATTTTTTCCGTCCAAAACATTAATTTAAAACAGTGCTCGATATATGATGTATAGAGCAGTGAATATTTATTATAAATTATGTTTTAGAACATGTACATAATTTCTTCTATATATGTACTCTTTTCTCCCGAAGAAGTGTTTAAATCCAAACACCGAAACAACCATATGATTGTAGGGAAGAGGAAATATATAGAAGAAATTATGTACATGTTCTAAAACATGATGTATAATAAATAATAATATACATGTTCTAAAACATAATTTATAATATATATATATATGTATATATATACGAACAATACATCCATTAATCGATGGATGTTCACTGTCATTTGAACAAAACTAGTTGCTCGTTGAATTGTATGTCGGCTTCTATGTATGTTTTTTTTTATGTCACATCGTACAATCCATTCAATGATTCGATTAAATCAGCCACGCATTCATGTACATAGCACAGAAATTATCTAAGAATACTCTTGTAGTTCAAGTATGGAAAACGTTTTGTTTACTTCGAAATTAAATAAAATACTGCAACTCATTCCTCAACTAATGCTCAGCTTCTAATCATGTTAGACATTTAAGAATAAATTCGGATTGAACTAAAATAACAATTCGCACTATTTATATCGATCGGACATTTGTCCTCATCTTTATTGCCATATTCACTACGTTTTGGCCATTAGGTTTTTGTTGTTATTAGCTAGATGTTGGCATCACCACTTACCAGATTTAATATTTACATTTACTAGATTTTGGTATCTGCATTTACCTTATTTCGTTTCCTTCATTTAACATGTGTTCAGTTCTCTATTTGCCAGATTTTGTTATCGCCATTTTCCAGATTATGTAATTTCCATTTACTCTATGGTGATATCTCTATTTTCCTGACTTTCGGTATCTTTCTTTCCAGATGTTGGTATCTCCATTTACAAGATTTTGTTTAATGTGGTTTTACAGAAGGATGCTGACGATACCAAGGACGGAGCACGTGTGCAACGATGAAAGATTGGAGAAGATGCAAACGAGAAGACAACTGATAATAAATATCAGGAAGAGACAAATGAGGTTCCTGGGATACATAATGAGGAAGGAGGGCCTGGAGAACTTGATACTCACGGGTCGGGTAAATGGGAAAGGCGGCGCGAAATGTACTTGTTAGGTCTGAGCAAATGATTGACGAAGCAGGGCTTAGAAGAGATACCAAGAGAAAAATTATTGAGAGCGACAAGAGACATAGCCAGCTGGAAGTCCATGATTGCCTACGTCCTGAAGAGACACGGCACATGAAGAAGAAGAAGAAGAAGAAGAAGAAGAAGAAGAAGAAGAAGAAGAAGAAAGCATTCCTGTGTAACTAATCAGCAATGAGAAGAGGCGGATTCATACTTAATCAGAATTTGATAATCAAATCAGAAACTATAGTGGATATAAAGTGGAGAATCAATTCTCTATTGTAGTTAATATATAAGATGATCCCTCACTTTGTGGCTTTTCAAATTTTTATCCATTTATATTTTAGATTTATGAGCTTGAGAAAATGGATTGCAGAGCAGGTTTTGGGAGAGATATCAAGAGGAAAAATAATGGGAGCGACAAGAGACAGCGTTAAGTGGAAGTCCATGATCACCTACGTCCTGTGTAAATTTTCAAGAAAATTGGTTCAGCCGTTTCGGAGTCTATAGGTAACGGCACACACACACACACACACACACACACACACACACACACACACACACACACACACACACAGAGACAAATTTCTATTTATAAATAAGTTTAGATTAGATAAGGCATTTTACGTTGGTTATTTACGGATTAAATCTCAACATTTAAATAGTCCGGATTGTTATTACTTAGAAATTTGGGGAAAAACGCAATGTATTATCTGCTAAAAACTCTTATAAATATGTTTTATCGTTATTTTTTCAATATTATTTGACATCAGTTCTTCCCGTTCAATTTAAAATTGTTTTTGGCATTTACGTCTGCAAAGCTTTCTTTCTTTTTTTTTTATCTTCATTTAATTTCTCTTTTTCTTACATTTTATTTTTATTTTTAGTCTTGTTTTTATTTCATGTCCAGCTTTCCTCCCCTTTGGCTTGAAATTGAGAAAGTCGCGGTGAATAAAGAAATTAAATAAAATGTTTCTAGTTTTATTTTTTTTATTATCGATCGTAGTTCTAATGTCGAACCACAGTCGGCAGACGACCTTTGCTCCAAAAACAAGGCAAACAGTCGCGTCAGTGAACGCAGTGGAGAGGTCACATGATTACACGACAATGACAGCATTGTTACTTGTTCAGATAGAGTCTGTTGTTGGAACGGTACTAGAATATTGAGAGGAGGTAAAAAAAGGAGACATCATACAATTGAGGAATTAAACCAAAAATAAATAGATTAAAAAAAAGAGATTAAATATGAAAGGAAGAATATGTTAGATTCAAAAATATTCATATTAAATTACACTGAATATGAGAATAAAATTCCCAGAATGCACAAAATCAGGAAGACATACTCACTACTTTTTAAATTTATTAAACCAGACGTTTCATGAAAGAACTAGATTTGTTTATTAGTATTATTTCTTCTTTAAATCAGTCAGTTAAGTGCCATACGTGATACACGCTTGGGCGAACATGTCTCGAAAGAGACATGACTGACTGGGCTGAAGATTATCTCGCAGTAGGTTGCCATTGCTTTCTGCGGTAGACTGGTTGCCGACCAAGGCTATAGAACCCAGTCTATCCTGCTATTTAACCCATAACTGGAAGGAAGAGACGGATTAATACCTTTCCCAATGGTATTTGCGCGTAAGTGAATACAATGGATTTAACTGGAATTCGAACTCTGCTCTCCCGTTTCTCGTTCCGAGCCGATATCCACTGTACCACAACGCACATAAGACCTAAAAGCCACTTGTAGCTGAGTTTTATGGAGAAATTGGTAGTGTGAGTGATAAGAGTATATATATATATATATATATATATATATATATATATATATATATATATATATATATATATTGTTACGAGGATGCTTTAGCTTCTATAAAAATAGGTTTGGGGATGAGAGTAGTTAGTTGTTAACATGATTTACTGACATTATCAACTTCTACCCGATTCGTAGGTCTGTGCATCCAACCGAAAGAATCTCTAAGAAAAGTTGCCGACCAACTAAAACCTGAAAGAAAACCTCATGAATAAATAGATGTTTTTGACACTTTCACTGACCAACTTATAATTATTCTTCATTTGAGGATTTCGAAAAAGTATAGAACTTAAAATTCTTTGCTATCTTAACTGGGTTAAGATATTTGACACCTTCCTCCCTCTTCGTAACACTTCGCCTGAAAGTAGTAAATTTACTTTTCTGTTTTGAATGCAAAAATTTGTAAATTTTGTATATATATATATATATATATATATATATATATATATATATATATATATATATTTGTGTTTATCGTAAATTAAATATTTGTATGTGATTTTTAACTCTGAGTTTTGGTCAATCATTTTTATTTCTTTTGTTAAACTTAACACGTAGCAATATATATATATATATATATATATATATATATATATATATATATATATATATATATTACTGGAAAGTACAGATTTATTGGAAAAATCTTCTCCGGAAAAGCGATACATGGAACCTTTTAAAATAAACAATACTTTGCTTTATTTATAAAATGCAAACGGATCAAACAGTATTCATTAGGCTATCATTATATTTGAAAATGTTTGAATCCCATTTCACAAATATGGCCATTCTAGTTACAGCATAATAATATGTGAAAGGACTCCTTAGCCTTACGTCTAGTGTCGATGTTGGAACGAGCCGTTATCTAAACTGCCGTGAGTCAAATGTCTATATTTTGTTTAACCTGCTCTTTTTTTCCACTTGTGTGGCTTTCATAAGATGATAATCTTTACATTAATTCCAGCAAAACAATTCCAAAATGCATAAACGTGGTGAACTATAAGAAGTGTGTCAGTATTTTATTGCTTACAGTCAAGAGACACATATAATCAGATAAATTAATCTTTCGTTGTGTACGTGATATAACCTTTGAAGGAAATATCTCCAAACAAAACTTCTTTTGATATATACTAATATATAGAATCACTTCAAATAACCGTTCATATAAACTCATTAATTGTTGACCTCGTATTTTATAGAGTTAATCCGTTTTAAAGACGCAATCTGAGGCCGCTGCCCACGAAGAGAGTTTGTGAAAGTTTCTGAATGTTTAAAAGCTGCAGTATGATTGCCACTGTCGACTGTATTAATCTTTTGAACCGAGGCAGAAGATTTATCGTCAAAACAGGATTTTAGCCGCCGCTCTAACCTTGCTCGACACATACATGTGCATAGTATACTTGTCTCTTTCGTGTTATCTTTGGACAATAAACAATTTACGTAATATTCATCACCTTGATGTTTTTTAATCATTTCACCCCAAGCAAGGCATTCTACTACCACTGTTGCGGAGTGGGTTACATATGTAAAATGATTAGAAAAGGGGTTAGCTATAGAAAATATCAGGAGAAGAGTAATAGACGGATGAGGATACCGAGGATGTAGGTGGAGTAGATGAAAAAACGAGCTTGAGGGAATGGATGCGAGTTAGTGAGATAGGAGATGTCTATTTACCTTACATTTAAATTCTTGGAGATTGTAGCTGTCGGGGAAGCAAGTATATGGAAGGGAGTTCCACAGGTGGGAAATGCATGAACTTATAAAAGAACTGCTTCTGATGAGTAAAAACTGAGAAAATGTTCAGTGAAAAAGAAATGAATTGGAGCAAAAAATCATTGTAAAAATTTGAAAATACATTTACACTATTTACGTTAAAAGATACAATCATTTCTGCGTTTGAAATTCATTCTGTTTCATATATTTTCGCGTTAGATTATTTACTATTAGTTGGAAGTTAGTAAATCTGAAATCTAAACTTATTTATAAATGGAACTTTGTCTCTGTGTGTCTGTGTGTATCCGTTACCTATAGACTCCGAAACGGCTGAACATATTTCCTTGAAAATTTACACAGTTGTACTATAAGCATCTGCGAGTATTCTTAGCTAGGGTCGGTGTCAAGATACCCCCAATAAATATCGAAAATCGATAATCGAAAAAATCGGGTTATAGGAGGATTGGTCCGATTCTAATCAAATTTGATACACTCGTAGACAAAGACATAAGAAACGATATTCAGAAGTTTCAATGTTGCAGTTCTTACAATAGTGCAGAAAATCGATAATATATATATAAAAGGCAAGATACCTGGTCTGATCAAAATCAGTTTTTCAGCCCTTTTATTTTAGTTTTTGCTTCGAGTTTTGTTCTAAGTAGGTATAATTGTAGTTCTTAGCCTCAACCATGATACCATTTACTCAGAGGACTTATTTAGCCTTCAAAATTCAGTTATGACGAAAAAAACTTATTTGATATCAATACCAGGAAATCAAAATTTGACTTACATCCATTCATTTTTCTTTCAGTCTACGGTTTTGCTTTAACTGGAAACAACTATTGCTTTTTTAGTCTTTCGTGCCAACGTCCAAGAATCTGATCTCCAGTGACCATGGGATTAGTTTTAAAGCTTTCATTACACCCGAGCAACGCCTGGCTATACTGCCAGTCATAAATATTTGTTATTCAAAAGGTCAGTTGTTTTCAGAGAAGCTAGACGTTACTGACTTTTCTCGAATCAGTATTACGCAGACAGATAAATCAGAAACAAAATGGAAATATTTTTTATAAATGTTTCTATTTCCTCTTTGTTGTTTTAGCTTGAATTCGACTTTCTTCAACTAAAGTATATTTTTATTTTATATATTTTATAAATATTCACAAAAGTGTGTAACATTCGACCATGCATTAAATATTGCTGGCGTATCTCGATGATTTTCTTGCTGTTCATTTAGAGATTCTTCATAAAATACAAAGAAAAATCTGCAATGTTTTTATACTGATCTGTCATCTCAGTTTCAATCACTTTCCTACGGATGAGGAACCGCCAAAGTAAATTAACAACAAAAACAGGTATGGAGATAGAAAAGTAGGTTATATTGAACGTAATATACACACTTGAACACGGTCATGTTAACGGTCATGTCACGTTGAATACACCGGTTCCCGCTCGATCACCGAAGTTAAGCAACGTTGAGCCTGGTCAGTGTTTCCGTGGGTGACCACTTGGAAATACCAGGTGCTGTTAGCGTTCGCGGATGTGCGTTGTGGTGCGGTGGATGTCGGCTTGGAGGGGGAAATCGGTGAGCCGAGTTCCAATTTCAGTCGAGCACATTGCACTCACTTGCGCACTGGTACCCTTCGGAAAGGTATTAATCCGTCCGTTCCCTCCAGTTATGGGTTAAATAACAGGGTAGGACTTGGGACCCTGCCCTTAAAACAGATCCCAATGAGACTTGCTCCGTCGGGGAGGAAGCCCGCTCAACCCGACTAGGGTGAATGCGGCATACATACATACATAATATACACACTTGAACACGGGTTAGTAAATCCAGGAATACTATTAGTAGAAATATATAAATACAAGTCTTGAAGTGAAAACTTTGGAAATAGTATATCCGGGTAACTTATTCTAGCTGAGTGGAGCTCAGGGCTAGTCTGGCCTCTGGGTAACTTCGGTATCTGTTGGAACTCCTCGATAACTGTAACGGATCTTTACGATTAATCTCCACTGTAAACCTGCAACTACAACTGTGATTCCGGATCCAAGTGCTGTTCTCTCTATGGTGGGATTATATGTACACTCAGTTGAGTCAATTATTATATACAAAAAGTGGAGATCCCAGAACAGTTTTGAAGAAATTACTTGGAACTCATAATTTTTAACGGCACTAATAGATTGGTTGCATTTCTCTCTTTGGTACTGAAACTTTATGAATTTAAGCGCATTACTAAATTGGCGAAATAATCTCATTCTTTTAGAGTTTAAATGGTTAGATGTAACCGGAGGTTCGATTCTAACCGTTTCCTCTACTGTACAATATTATTGCATCTTTTCTTCTAGTAAACTTTAACGTTTTAAAATTTAAATGCAATATCAATCGTTATTGTTGTATATTCCGGGTATGGGGTCCGCACAAATAAATGAACAACGACTAGTAATTGAGATAGAAAATAAGTGTATTAACGTAAGGATACAGACTTGAAAGAAGATTAGTAATCCAGAAATGTGTTAGTAAATAGTATATATACAAGTCTCTTGAAGTAAAGCTCTTGTATATTGAGCATGTCCGCGTCGGAAGCTGACGAGTACGGCTTAATAATCTTCTCCATGAGTAGAGCACAGAGCTACTATGAACTACTAGGTACTGACTGCAAATCTCTCTCTGGACTCTCGTATTCTCCGATTAACTCTCTGTGACAAGGCGTTATTCAGTATTTATTTACCCCCCCCCCCCCACGACTAGGGAAAAATATGGCATAATGTCTTTTTACGTGTGTTCTCGGGGCCATATAGTCAAGCCAAAAATATTGGTCTAATTTTGCCCAGTCGTGACTCTACCTTTCGGCGGAACCACGACTGGGTTAATACTCTCCGCCCGGAGACAGAGCGATTGACAGTGTCAATGGAACTACCGCTAGAAATCGCTGCATTTGGCATTTATTTACTCTCCCACCAGGGCACAAGGACATTTTAACGTGGGTCCTACGGGCCATATAGCCCAGTCAAAAATATGTCTACTTTTGCCCAGTTGTGACTCTACCCTTCGGCGGAACCACGACTGGGTTAATGCTCTCCACCCGAAGGTAGAGAGCTGAGTGTCAAAAGAAATACCGCGTGAAAAAAGCATTATTCTCCCTATTCCCTTCTATAAGAGTAGTATACGTATACTATGGACGAATCCATCTTTATGAAAAGGGAGAACCCCACAACAATTATCTATTGCCTTCTTCATTTGCACTCTTTTATTGTTCGCTCCCCTAAATATCATTTCTGTCTCATCTTCACAGACGCTCAGTAACGCTTTGCATCTTAGTGACTTTATTGTCTTGAATCAAATCGATTAATCCAATAAAAATCCTGATTGTATTTCTATCATTGATTTTTTTTTGGTGATATTTATGTCATTTTTGCCAGACCATTGCATTTAAGCACCAATTGCTTTAAAATAAGACCACAATAAATAGGTTTATTTTTCTGCAACGTTTATCTATTTTATGAAACTATTCGGATAAGATAGAAAAAAATTCAAGGTGTTCCTGTCAAGCCCGAAAGAATATTCTGAATGGACTCGAAAGAGGTAAAAAAAATTAACATATATGTCGGTAAGTTTCTTTTTCCCAGCAGTGAGATTCAAGAGACCAAATTTGGAAGTTTTTATTGATTCACAGTACTCTCAAAACTGGATAAACAATAAAAGATGCGCAAGTTATGAATATTAATAATGACCAGCAACAAAATCCAGACGGATATCAAGCACTTTCTCTTTTAAAATCGACATTACCTTCCTCAGACGAAGGAACACTGTCTTACTAGTGAACGATATTCAGCATCCGTTTCTGTGTCAGAAGTTTTTCTTCATCATAGTTATGATTCTTTAACCATTTCGGTAATCGAGGATAGGAAATAAAAAAAGAAAGAAAAAGAAAGCAGGTTCGAATTACACCAAATGCTTAATCGCTTTTCCGGTTCCGCTAGGTTTATTTAGTCCTGAAAAAAAATACTAATCATTAATAATAGTTAAGAATAATTAAGAATAAAATTAATGATAAATTTTTAATGATTTTTGTCTAAGTAAGGCGATGTCACTGAGACGAACGATTTACTGAGAATTAAAGAAAATGAAGAACTGTTAGTGAGGGGAACAGACAGTGACAGAGCAGGATTCAGGAATACAGAAGATGGAGATTGATGTTGAATTTAAACTTTAGAATATTGTAAGAAAGCAAGAAGCCAGAAGAGTGTCTACAAGCGAGAAGTATCAGGTCATCCCATGAGTTCCGTCCGAATTTAACTTCTTTGCCCATTCAGAATACAATTTCTTTGATAGTTTACAAATTCATTTGCAGGAAATAAATTGCACAAGCCAGGAGGAGATCGAAACTGACATTGCAAAGTCCTTCACTGCAAAACCAAAAGAGTTTGATCTTAATGGGACTAATCAGCTTAAAAATCGAAGGAAGTCATAGAAAATCAGAGAATGTACACTGATGATTAACTTTTAATTAAATACAACGTTTTGGTCACTTGATTTCTTTATCCAAAAAGATCAGACAGAACTTATAGGATTACCTTCAGTCAGTCAGTTAAGTGCCATACGTGATACACGCTTGGGCGATCATGTCTCGAAAGAGACATAACTGACTGGGAAGAAAATTATCCCGCAGTAGGTTGCCATTGCTTTCTGTGGTAGACTGGTTGCCGACCAAGGCTATAGAACCCAGTCTGTCCTGCTATTTAACCCATAACTGGAAGGAAGAGATAGATTAATACCTTTGCTAAGGGTATTTGCGCATAAGTGAATACAATGGATTCAACTTGAATACGAACTCGGCTCCCCGGTTTCTCGCTCCGAGCCGATATCCACAATTACCTTATACTTCTATCAACTGACAATTATGTTTTGTATTTTTTAAAGTTTCGTAACCAGCCTATATTTCATCAGGACAATGCACGACCTCAAATCACATCACAGAAGATTGCAGAGCTTGGTTGGGTAAAATGTTCCTTATCCACCTTACTATCCCGATCTTGCTCCTTCAGACTAGCATTTATTTTGTAGTTTACAAAATCATTTGCAGGAAATAACTTTCACAAGCCAGGAAGAGATCAAAACTGATATTGCAGAGTTCATCGCTTCAAAACTAAAAGAGTTTTACATTAATGGGATTAATCTGCTTAAACATAGATGAAAAGAAGTCATGGAAAAAAGGGAAAGTATATTGGTGTTTATATTTTGATTAAATAAAACGTTTTGGACACTTGCTTTCTTCATCCAAAAATCGGAGAGAATTTATGGGATGACCTGATACGTGTAAAGAAACTATTAGAACAAAACATTACGGTGACCTCTCGCGAATGAAAAATAAAAAGATGAGACTAACTTACTATTCTCGTACTACGTCTAATTGCATGCGGTCAAAGTACCAAGAAGAAAGCTTACAATAATAACTGACAAAAAGAAAATTCTGGAAAAGCACAATGAAAATGTTCCAATAATAGAAATGCCAGGTTGAACAGGAAACATTACACAAAATTCTTTGTGTCTTGATAAAATTTCTTATTTCGAGATCTTTTTTTTTTATAATCATATCACCCCAAGCAAGGCATTTTACTGCCACTGTTTTGCAGGGGGTTACATGAGAGGAAAGTTATGAGAAAGAGTGACAGGTTATTGGGGGGTAGCAGGAAATGGTTAAGAGATGGATGACTGTGGCCATAAAGTGAGGGATCAATTTATATATTGATTGTAATATAAAATTGATCCCCCACTTCACATTTACATAGTCATTACTTGTCTGTTGATAAGCCGTAGAAAACGAATCAATCAGTCAATGAGATACTGATTAGCTATACATGCATGTCTTTTAGATTTATTTACATTCTGTGACTGTGGCCATAAAATGAGGGTTCAGTTTATATATTGATTGTAATATAAAATTGATCCCCCACTTCACATTTACATAGTAATTACTTGTCTGTTGATAAGCTGTAGAAAAATAATCAATCAGTCAATGAGATACTGATTAGCTATACAGGCATGTCTTTTAGATTTATTTACATTCTGTGACTGTGGCCATAAAATGAGGGTTCAGTTTATATATTGATTGTAATATAAAATTGATCCCCCACTTCACATTTACATAGTAATTACTTGTCTGTTGATAAACCGTAGAAAACGAATCAATCAGTCAATGAGATACTGATTAGCTACACATGCATGTCTTTTAGATTTATTTACATTCTCTGGAATATAAATTTATAGATTTTTTATAATCATATCGCCCCAAGCAAGGCATTTTAATGATACTGTTTTACAGGGGCGTACATAGGAGAAAAGTTATGAGAAAGAGTAACAGGTTATCGGGGGTGTCAGGGAATGCGTAAGTAAAAAATGAGAATACTGATGAGAGTGGAGTGGAGGATGAAAGGATCATGAGAGAGAATGCAACTTAGTGAGATTGGAGATGACTATTGACTTTACATTTAAATTCTTGGAGATTGTAGCTGTCTGAGAAGCAGTTAAATGGAAGAGAATTCCACAGGCGGGAAGTGCGAGAAAAGAAGCTGATGGAGTAGAATTTGCGTTTAAAACTTATTGATTACACAGTAAAATGGTGGAACCTAGTGGCTAATCTTGTGGTTCGAGTAAATTCCTATAGAGGGGGCACCAGTGAGCTAAGTTTATTGGAGAAAAGGCCGTGAACGTATTTGTAGAAGAGACACGGAAGCCACATTGCTCTGGTGAGAAGGTGACTATATCTGAGCTGAAATTTCGGGATCGATCACATTACGGATTTTCCGTTGGATTTTGTCAAGGACACCTAGGTCGATAGCAGGCCACCCGACCAGATATGGTAGCAGTATTAAATGCACGGGTGGATGTTAGATTTATATATGTGCAGAATTGTTTCAGGCGGAAAAAAAATTCCTGTACAGAGAACCGACTTTCTTAACAGCGGATTTATCTATGGATTCTATATATTCATTCCACTTGGGGTCTGTTGTGAGAGTTAAGCCGAGGATGCGCAGTGTTTTGATTTCAGGGAGACTAGCCTGATCCATGCTAATGGGGGTAGGAGGGATTGTCTGTGATAGCTAATATATAGCAGCTTTGCTTTGCTAGCATTAAAATTCACCAGCCATTTCTTATCTCAGTCTGCCACTGATCGGAGGTCCTTTACAAGCAAGAGAACCAGACCAGCAATATTCAATGTACAGATTTAGAAAGTATCAAGAACGGCTCCGTCGCGAAAAATTGATACAGTCAACAAAATATCCTAGCAGCAGAGCTATCAATATAATAATTCAATATAATCTATCCAATTCATATCGGTGGATAACATGAGACCAAAAAAGCACAATACTTTACAATCCAGGAGCTCTGTAACAGCCATGCTATTTACCGGCAGAAATAGTTTTCTAAAAAGACTAAAAGACAGAAGATTTGTTTTGGAATCGTTAAAAGTTACAAATCATTTTTTTGCCTTAAAAATCAAGAGTGTGAAGGTCATTTTAAATGTGAGTTGCCAGTTTTATTTTAACACCCCAATCGAACAGAATCAAATAGTCGGGCCATCAAAATAAATACAGAGTTGGAAACTGTTGATATGGGAAAGGCCGTTGATGAAGATTAGAAAAATAGTAGAATTCTGATGTGTCCGGAAAGTGATATCTATATCATTCGAGGTAGTTAAGTGGTTAAATGTAACCGGGTAGGAAATCTAGTACGTAGACGCAATGGAAGGTACTTGTCATATTCAGTATCCTGAGAGGTAGGTGTAGTCAATAGTCGTAGATCTCTTGTGGTAGATCTCTTGTGGAAGACTAATTGACCTCTGGACGTCCTCGCCTTAGTCCATATTTATGGCTGACACCAGCCAATTACATTTCAAGGTGTGTATATATTCATTACCTATTCATTACATCAAATTCAGAGACAAAGCCCTGGATATGCCTGCATACATTTAGATAATATAGAATAAAAGCGGTTCTACTCTACGCTCATTCCATTTTTATAAAAACACTAGTCAGTCCCTTAAGGGCCACACATGATACACGCTTCAGTGATCATGTCTCGAAAGGGATATTCTTGACTGGGCAGATGATTTTTCTGCAGTAGATTGACATTACCTACTATGGTAGACTGTTTGCCAACACGGCTATAGAACCCAGTGTGTCCTGCAATTTAACCCATACCTGGAGGGAAAGCAATGAATTCATACAATCCTTAAGGGTATTTTTGCGTATGCGAATGCAACGAATTCAGATGGAATTCAAACACGGCACTCCGGTTTCTCTTTCCGAGCCGATATCCACTGCACCACAGCTCACATTAGATTAAATGAAAAATTCGGTATCACACACCATATCCCTTTAGCATTAAAGAATCGAGGTGTAGCGACTAATTTTCGACGATATTATATTGACCTTATAATTCAGTTATCACCATATTTTTCGTATCTGGTGAAAAGACATGTTATATAATAGACTCCAGCTGTTTTTAAAGTTGACTGTTTAAAATTTACAAAGTGTCATTTTTTCCTGGAGAGGCCAAACACCTTCCTGTTGTCTGCTATTGACTTTTACGTCTGCAATTTTATTTTCGTGAGATATTCTTTAGCATTAGTCTACCAGAATTGCGCGTAGGTGTAACAAAAAACAGCGATGGAATCTCAATTCAGTCAGCTTATGGTGACTTTCAGAAATGTCTGTCTTTTTATTACAAAGTATATTTGTATATTAATAAATTGAAACGCTGTGTGCTTGAAATTAGACTAATGCATTTAATACAATTCTCTTTTCTTTGCTTCGAACAAGCAACAAAAACAGAACCGTCATAACAAGAGTCTGTGGAAGCACCTCGGCGTTGATAATGCCTTCGAACACAGATCTCCAAAGATCGGTAGGAGGCTGATAGAGCTCTAATTAGCGCGGTCCGAGGATTCTCCAGCATTCTTAAATATAGGAACTACATAGGAAGTCTCCCAACAGGCAAGAAAGCAGGAAGCAGATAGGCAAGAGTTGTAGAGTTTGGCTGTTTGGTTTATTTGTTTTTTTACGGTTTATCAACCCTTTGTGGGTTATGTAAAGCAAGAAAATATTTTTAGATTCTGAGGATATTTTTTGAGATAATAATTGCTTTAGTGATTATAATTCTTTTTAATTAACTCATTCCTGGGGAATCAGATGTGGATTCATGCCTTTTCCAAGAATATTTGCGAGTATTTAAACTCGGATTTCGGATTAAAATTTCTAAGCGGTTATCCATTATCCGACCCTTACATATAGGTTTATATTATATCCATGCAGTGACCCATTTACGTATTGACCAGGCCGACGTTGCTTAACTTCCGTGATCGCACGGAACCTGGTATTTCTCCGTTATGTGACCACTGGGTGGCACCCATAATTGAATTCAATAAAAGATAAAATTGATGAACTGCTGCAATATGGAAATCCCTTCCTAGAGGAAGCTTTCCTGACCAGTACAATGTTAATCTGTTCAAATCATATATCTTCTATATATCATCATCAGGTTTAAACCTTGCTCTATTCCTATACAAACTTACAACATCGTTTAATATAGCACACATTTCCCTAACTTGAAAATCAACTGAGAAAATTATTTAAGTAGATATTCTGTTTTTAATGAAACAGTATTATATATTTATTTCTACCGGCCTGATTATTCACCATAAATTTTTATTACGAAAATCTGTGCCATATATATATATATATATATATATATATATATATATATGCGTCTTTTGTGGTTATCTACGTTTCCTCTATCAGGTGGTCGAGGAGAAAGACCGCTCTGAACTCAAAAACATCAAGGGTCTGGAGATAGTCAATTTGTTTTTCCTCCTGAAACTAAACAAACAGCACTTAACAAGGTTTTGTTGCAACCCTCTAATTTCGAGAATGGCGGCAGAAGTATAAATATGCTCACCAAGTCTTACATTGCGCTAAAACGTTTTTTTTAATATATCGATTATTCAAACATGCCTTAAACTTCAGTGGAAATCGATTACGCTTGGCTTTTTTATTGATTATTTATAAAATATTTAAATGTTTCCATAGTTTCCGTTTGAATATTTCCGCACGAAACCTGCATTAAACTACAGGTAAATACTTTAACAAATGATAAAAATTAGTATAAAAAATTGCTTTATATGTCGAAATCAAATCTCCGCGTTAACTCATGAAAAGTTTTAAATGAAAAGTGTCATTTATTTTTTGTATAAGTTTATTAAGAGTGGCAACTTGGATTCTTAGGAGCAATAGGAGAACCGGTATCTCAGGAACACGTGTCGCGAGTAGGTCAGCTTTCTTACGCGGGAGGTCGTAGACGGTCGCAAAACTGGATGCGGGATGTATCCGACGCTTCAGAATTCCTGAGGCTCTTTGTTGAATTCGCACCGTTTTAGTCTTATATTCAAAACTCAGAAAAGAACAATCTATGACTGTTAGAATGCCCTTCCCGCGGGACTATTTTGGCTCTGACCTTAGCATTTTGTAACATTACTTATACAGAGCTTATTCGTTCATCTCTCGCTATACTCCCAGAACCAGGGCCATATACACAAGTCAAAAGAAATATTTGCGTATACTTATGAGATAAGGTATTATTTACATTGCTCGGACTGTTGTCTTTGTGGTTTTGGTTTTTGTGGTTAAAATCGTCACGCCTCCATACTACACACACATGCTTCGGTTGTAACTCACGATTTCAAATACAACCTTCTCTGAAAACAGAGGCTTTTTATGCTAGCCGGCACCATCTTATTTACATATGAAGAACAGGATTTCACGTTACTTCGTGAGACCCGCTAGCATATAATCAGGCGCGGCCGCCATATCGCTTTTCTTTTTAGCAGGTAACAGGACCTTGCATGATACATGAACTCGTACAGATTGAGGAAAGTCCATTCCGTACTCTTATTACTCGCCACAATTGGCGACAGGCATTTTATCACAGTCCACATGTTTATTGCCATGTTTTCAACGTTTCGGCAGTTTTACATTTCCGCCTTCTTCAGGTGCTATTTTCAAAAGAATTTTTAGAGAACATAAAAAACAACATAGATTCAGAATATATTGTATAATTGCAACTAAACTTTTTCAGAAATGCAAAACAATATAAAACATGAGAATTATCATATCTACAACGGATGCATAGATATGTCACGTGTGAAGACCACTTCCGGATTCTATCAAGTGTCAGAATCCCCAGTATCCAACAACGCCGATTTCCAATTTTGTTTTCTTTTTTTTTTATTTCTTTTGGTTTAATATGCGTCTACAAAAGGCATAAGTATTTAAAAATGTCCTTCTATTTGCTCTTTTGCAAACCCACAGAATTATTCATTCATTTTTTCTTTTTTCCTATTTAACAAGAATTGCTTTGTAGTTTACAGTTTATTAGTAATTAATTGCGTGTGAGCGCGCCTACGTGCCTATAAGTGTGTGTCCGATCTGGTTGGATGTTTCCGTTGACCAATGTGTCTACAACCCACCGCACATTTTTAAGATCCAATGTTTTTAACTCTTATATTTCAAACATACGCACCGTAATGGGGGCGCTAGAGGGTGTCGTCAGTGATGTCATCGCGAGGATCACTAGGGGGTTTCGAGTCTTTCATCATCATACCCCTCTCACCGCGCCGACCTGACCAGAGATGATCAGTTTCTGGCCCACCCTCGATAAGCGCATTCAGACACTGGAAAATTACGTTTAGGCCCGGTACGAAACCTTGCAAATGCTTCTGATTGGCGACAGTCAGAGCCGCTTTCCATTTAGAGGCGAAGCGCACATGAGCTCGTCCGAAACATTAAGTTAGACGCAGAATTTCGGGGGAATTATAGCTAACAATTTGGAATCCAGGCACTCTCTCTTTTGATCAAAACAAAATAGCTGTTCTTTCCGCTGTTTCTGTTATGGACTTGAGTGCTTTCCTTTTTTTTTTTTACTCTCACTATCCCAATAGGATGTGCGTTGTGGTGCAGTGGATATCGGCTCGGAACGAGAAACCGGGGAGCCGAGTTCGAATTCCAGTAGAATCTATTGTATTCACTTACGCGCAAATACCCTTGGGAAAGGTATTAATCCGTCTCTTCCTTCCAGTTATGGGTTAAATAGCAGGACAGATTGGGTTCTATAGCCTTGGTCGGCAACTAGTCTACCACAGAAAGCAATGGCAATCTACTGCGGGATAATCTTCTGCCCAGTCAGTCATGTCTCTTCCGAGACATGATCGCCCAAGCGTGTATCACGTATGGCACTTAACTGACTGACTATCCCAATATCTGTTAATGCTTTGCATAAGGACATTGCTGCAAATCCCCTGGGCCCCACTTCTATATCTCTTATAGATAAATGTCAGAATGTAGTTTTGTTCAAAACATTTTTCTCAGCCCGTTACGTTTCTTTCATTTTTATTTTTCATTTTTTTTTTGTTTATAGTTCAAGTGACCTTCTTTCTATTACTAGTTGGCCAGTTTTCACCGTTCCTACGAGATCTTTTGTGTACGTTTACTATTTTCTTCCTCCTTTCTTTTCTCAACATAAAACGGCAAGAAAGTTGTCCAAATTAGAGTCTATAGGGGGATCGTCTCCATTTCTTCCGCTTTGTTCTGAGCCTATCTAAACTTATTTATAAATGGAACTTTGTCTCTGTGTGTGTGTGTGCGTATGTATGGGTGTATCTGTCTGTGTGTGCGTGTCCGTTACCTATAGACTCCGAAATGGCTGAACCGATTTTCTTGAAAATTTACACAGTTGTACTATAAGCGTCTACGAGTGTTCTTAGCTAGGTTTTGTGTCGAAAATCGATAATACATATATATAAAAGGCAAGATGTTTGTGTGTGTGTCTGTTTATCTGCTTGTATGTCTGTATTTTTTTTCCGCCTTTTTATTTTAGTTTCTGCTTCGGGTTTGGCTCTAAATAGGTATAATTGTAGTTCTTATTCTCTGCCATGATACCATTTACTCTGAGGACTTATTTAGCCTTCAAATTTCAGCTTACGACGAAAAAAACTTATTTAATAGCGATAACAGGAAATCAAAATTTGTCTAACATCCATTCATTTTTTCTTTCAGTCTACGGTTTCACTTTAACTGGAAACAACTATTGCTTTTTAGTTTTTCGTACCAACGTCTGAAAAGTCTGAGCTCCAGGACTATGGATTAGTTTTAAAGCTTTCGTTACACCCGAGCAACGCCGGATTATACTGCTAGTAGTTACCATCTTAATTATTATGCGCTTCGCCAGAACTCTCATCCAGCGTGTTGTCACCTATCAACATTCTGTTTCATTTTACTCTCACGCACATCCATGTTTTCGTTATTCTTTGAAACTGAGAAACTAATTTACTCTTACTATTAACACACCATTCAATAAATCCCAGCCTAAATATTAAAGCAACAATTTTAGGCAAAATCCTACTTTATTCATCAACATATTCTCTTTCTAGGGTGATACAATGATTCCAACGTTTTTCTAACAATTCGATGCATTTTAATGTAGACCGATTTGTCTTTGGCCTATAAATACGCCTCGGTTCCCAATATCACTACTTCATTTGAGCCAAATCTCTTTCCCTGTAGCATTTTTCGAGGTCTGCAAACAGCCTGTGGCCACTGAGGGATAGATCTGAAAAATAGGGCGGAAGCAGTTCGATGTTTAATTCAAGTAGTTTTGCTATCGTTGCGATCGACTTGTGACATGGTTCGCTATCTTGGTGAAAGATCACTTTTTTCTTTTTCATTTCTGGCCTTTTTTTTGGTGAATTCGTTTTTTCAAATTCACCAATAATTCTATATAATATTTACTATTGAGAGTTCTTTCTTTTTTCAAGGTAATCTATGAACAAAATACTTTGCACATTCCAAAATACGGAGGCCAAAATCTTGCTTGTTGATGTTTGTGTCTTCGGTCGTTTTGGACGGCTTTTACATGCTGCTGTCCACTCAGATGACTGCCGATTTGACTCCGTATTGAAGTAATAGATCCCATTTTCATTAACTGTCATATGTTTAGGCAAAGCTCTTTCTTGTTGCGTTGAAACAGTTGCAAACAACGCTCTGAGTCGTTGACGCGTTGTTATTTTTGATCGAATGTGCGCAATCGCAGCACCCGCTTTGAACACAGCTTTCCCATTGACAAATGTCCATAAAATTTTTTGAATATACTGCCTTCTGATATGTTCAATTCCTTTGTTATCTCAAGCAACTTCAATTTATGATCGGCCAAAAGGAGTTTGTGGACATTTTGGTATTTTCCGGGACAACTTTCGATTTTGGGAGAAAACATCTAGTCGACCGTCTTTAAAGCCAGCATGTGTCAGTCATTTAAATGCCATACATGATACACGCTTTGGGCGACCAGGTCTGACCAGAAGATTATCTCCCAGTAGGTTTCCATTGCTTTCTGCGGGAGACTGGTGGCCAGCCAAGGCTATAGAACTCAATATCTCCTATTATTTAACCCATAACAGGATAGAAGAGACGGATTAATACCTTTCCCAAGGGTATTTGTGCGGAAGTGAATGCAAGTAATTCAACTGGAATTCGAACTCGGCTCCCCATTTTCTCGTTTTGAGCCGATGTTCACTGCACCACAACGCACAATGTCAGCATACCATCTCTTAACGGCTGTTTTTAACGAAGCAGAGTCTGAATAATACTTTTTAAAACTTTGCTTTGCTTGAGTAGTATTTCTTCCATCAGAAAGCAATGCTTTAACAACACAGAGAATTCAAATTCTTTCAATTTTTTGAAAATTTGCAACAGTAGCTTTACTTAAAAAACTGTAATTTGTAAACTTACAATCCGATTGGGTCCAAATTTTGTCACGGGGCATTTGAAGGTTAGTACTTTATAAAAATTATATTGTCTTTTTATTAGTTGTGCCATGTATGTCAGGCTCGGGACTTACTGAATGATGTGTTACTTTATGTCATGCCACTTGCTTTTACACTGTTTGACGCATCACAATATAATGTTTCATTATGTAGCTATATGATTTATCTATTTATCCTTCTCATTAGTGTCTCTAATCTATATATATAAAAGGCAAACTGTGAGTCTGTGTCTGACTGTTACCTATGCACGCTTACATTTTTTAAGCTACGCTATTCAAACTTTCTAGGGACACGTATCTACAGGGAAGCCAGGTCGACACATAATTTTTGAGTTCAGCAATTTTCCCTTTCGCACTTTTTGGCCAAAGGTGCATATTATTTACATTTGCTCCGTAAAACATCTAAGATCTAAGATGGTTGCTAGATTACGTCACAGAAATCAAATCAAACATGTCAAACGCGACAAAAATGAGCATTAATATTTATTTTTTATTCCGACGTTTTAAAAATTCATTTGGTAACAAAAAATGTGGATTTTTTCCTCGTAATTTTGAAACAAAAAAATATTTTTAAAAAAATTCTGAACTGACAGAGTTCTAGTTTTTATATTTGCAATTTCAGTGAAACAAAATAAATAATTTTTATTTTTATGTTAAATTAATTTAGTCAACAAAAGTGTAAATAGTTTCCCTTGTATTTTTGAAACAAAAACAAACGCAATGTTGTTTACAATGTCACATCAAATCACGTTTACGCAAAACAAAAGAAAACAGATTTTTAATAAAATTTTTAAACAATTTTTAAACAACAATTTTTTATGTAATTCTTTTTTTTATATTACCGAGTCCGACTACTAAAGTGTTCTGAGTTGCACGGGCAACGCCGGGTTATGATACTAGTTATTATCTAAATTTTTCTTTCTTTCGTTAAGTGTATCGTTCTCGGATTACCTGGGCTGCCTACGTTGCCTTTCCTAGCGGCCTGTTATCAGCGGGAATTATTAATTCCTCAGTATTTGCTGCGTTAAGGTATTCGGCATGGGTCTTAAGAGTGGCACTTTGACTCCTAAGAGTTAGCAGAAGAACTAACCACACAGGAACGCTTCAGTGAACTCGGTTCGATGGGAATTTTTCTACGCATACATAAAATAAATATCCACTTCTAGAGACCACCCCAATTTTCAAAGATTAATCAGCTTTTTAAAAATCAATTCACTTCAAGAAAGGCAAATAAGTCATTAACACGGAAGAAATCACTGAGTGTGAAAATAAAAAGAAAACAAAAACAGTATTATAGGAAGAGAATAATAAAACAATTGCAATAAATTAGACGAATACATTGCATCACATTCTTTGACTATCGAAATAGACTGGAAGGCAAGACACAGAATGAGAATTCTACAAGTGTAAAAAAGCGAGAAAAAGAAACTATTAGCGTAGAACCTACGGTTATATCAAGTCCTTTCAAATGCAAATTGATGAGGAGATACCTCCTATCTAGTACAGTGATTAAATTCATAAAGTCTAGGTATCCAAGAGGAATGATCATCAGAACAATTACCATGAAAATATTTATTGAAGCAAAATGAAGGAAGATACGTTAAGGCGGTGGGAAATCTCTGATGTCGTCGTGACATATGAGGACTTATAACATTGCAGATTCTTATCTGCATTTTACCAATTATTTGTAAATATATAGCAGAAGTAGTAGAGCTGATCAAAAATCTAGTGTGGGCGACAAAGTGAATATCGCTGCCGAGCTTAAGAAGGACCTCCAATCCGTGGTGGACTGGGGTAAAAAATGGCTCGTAAATTTTAATGATTCCAAACGAAGCTGCTATCTATTAACCATTATAGACAATCGCTCCTACCTCCCATTAGCATGTAACAGGCTAGCTTCCCTGAGAGTAAAACGCTACGCCACCTTGGCCTCACACTCTCAGCTGACTTCAAGTTGAATGACTATATCGAATCCATTGCTAAGTCCGCTGCTATGAAAGTCGGTTCTCTGTACAGGGCTCGGAGATTTTTCCGTCTGAATCTATCCTGCACATATATAAATCTATCATCCGCCCGTGTATTGAATATTGCTGCCATATCTGGTCGGGTGCCTCTGCTATTCTCCTCGGGGTTCTTGACAAAATACAACGGCGAATCTGTAATGTGATCGATACCGACTTGGCTGGCCGGCTGCAGTCATTCTCTCACCGGCGTGACGTAGCTTCCCTGTGCCTGTTCCATAAATACTTTCACGGCTTCTACTCTGATGAACTTAGATCACTAGTGGTCCCTAGTTATGAATTTGCACGAGATACTAGATTAGCAACTAGGTTCCACTCTTTTACAGCGAAACAGATAAAATGTAACCGCAATTACTACTCTAATAGCTTTTTTTTTCTCGCATTTCCCGCCTGTGGAATTATCTTCTATATACTTGCCTTCTCGATAGCTACACTCACCAGGAGTTTAAATGTAAGGTCAATTGAGAGTTATTATCACACTAACTTACATCCGTTCTCTTAAACCCTCTTCCCATCTACCCAACCACCATCCTCGGTATCGTCTTCCGTCTGTCACCCTCCTTCCGACATTTCCTATAACTAACCACTCTTTCTCATCACTTTCCTCTATGTAACCCCCTGTGCAATAGTGACAGTGGAATGCCTTGCTTGGGGTGAAATGATTAAAAAAAAGCTGATGTGGCAGCAATTCCAATGCATAGAATATTGCTGGATTTATAGATATGTAAGAAAGTTTCTGTTGAGAAAAGAAAATTTTCTAACACCACAGACGGAACTCTCTTCACTCGTAACAAATCTGACAATTGTTTCAATATAATCTTTTCAATTCATATCAGCGGAAAACTTTCGCCGGTGAAGGTGCATAAAAGATTTAAGTATAACACGTCGGTGATTTCCTTGGGTTTGTGTGCACTACATTTGTAGAGGACGGAAAGTGCGATACGGACATCCGATGGCGTATTGGGGTGGCCAATGATGTATTCCAGAAACTGAGTAGACTGTTAAGAGAAAATAAAATTTTGCTGGAAACAATCTCATCAAAGATGGAGGAAAGAATTGAAGCAACCGAATGTATTTCTACTGAAAGATCTTGAGGATACCATACTCGTCCAATTACGTGGTTTTGGACACAAAGAGGAAGCTGATAGTTAACATCAGGAAAAGACAGATGAAGTTTTTGGGACTGGAAGGATAGAGGAAAAGAGGACAAGAGAAACCAGCGCACAACATCTGATGTACTTGTGCCAATAGATGGTGGTGCGAAGATTGAGTAGAGTAATAAGAGAAGGGCATTAAGAGCAAAAAGGGATAGGGAAATGTAGAGAGGCATAATCGCCTACGTCATGACGGAACACGGCACATAGAAGAAGCAGCAGAATTGAAATGTGTGTTCTTTATGGAAGTTTTGATGAGGATGGAAACTAAAGGAAACTAATATCAAGAAAAGACAGGTGAAGTTCCTGGGACATGTACTGAGGAAGGAGGGCTAGGAAAATCTGGTACTCACAGGCCAGATAGAGGGAAAGAGACAGGGGAAAACAAAGCGTAACATATTTGATGGTCTTGAATATATGGATGGCGTGGTTTGGTTAGAATAACAAGAGAAGTGTGCTAAGGGATAGGAAGATGTGGAACGCCATGATCGTCTACGTCCTGAAGAAACACGGCACATATATCAGTAAGCTACTACGTTTATCAAAAATTCAATATAAGAAAATAGGAATAAGTATGTGCGTTGTGGTGCAGTGGATATCGACACGGATCGACAATCGGGGAGCCGAGTTCGAATTCCATTTGAGTTCCTTGCATTCACTTTCCCACAAATAACCTTGGGAAAGGTATCAATCCGTGTCTTCCTTCAAGTTCTCGGTTAAATAATTAGACGGATTGGGTTCTGTAGTCTTGGCTGACAACCAGTCAACCGCAGAAAGTGTAATATAACAATCTGGCCCCACCCGAGGAAGGCTGATGCAAGCGAGGGTGTTTCCGGTCGTTGAAAGGAACGGATGTCGTTTGACCTTATTTCCGGCAGCAGCGGAAATAACTACAGAGGCAAACAGAACAGGTGTCTCTGAGAATTACGTGGGCGTGCGTGGGCGAGGCAAAACCGGAAGAAAAAGTCCCGGTTCTGGAAGATTATAAAAAGACCTCGGCACACGGATTCGCCAGTAGAGGTGCAACAGAGATCGGCCGGTGAAGAGAGACACAACAGATAAGACTACACTCCCGTCAACCCATTAGAAGCGCGCTCTCTCAATTCTCTGTTCTACACGGTCCATCGTCATTAATAAAATATAACTTTATATTTTTATATATATGCGTGTTTGTTGTTTGTCGATATATAACAGAAAGCAATGGCAACTTACTGCGGTACAATGTTCTGTCCAGTCAGTCATATCTATTTTGAGACATGATCGCCAAAAGCGTGAGTCACGTATAGCACTCAACTGACTGTTACAAAAAACCAGCTTTATGTGTTCGACAAGAACACGTTTTTACTACATAGAGTTTTATAGAGTAAACAATTTCTGCATATCAATTGTGCAGATAGCGATAGAAATTGGCTTGGGGATGAAAGAGCTATGACATCGACGTAATTTTAGGTCACTGTAAATTAAGATATTTTCATATTCCAAAGTATATTTTGGAACTACCCATAATAATTCTCTGTCGATGAACGCTACATATTTGCCTTGAATGCGGAGAAGATTAAAGATACCGATTCAGGATTCATCAAATAAAGGATCTACAAAGGCGTATACAAGTTCTGTGTTTTGTTATGTTTTATTTCTCATGTCTTTGGCGATTTGACTTGCATTTGTTCTTACATGACCTCTGAAGAACATATCATTTTATATTCACAGAAAAAAAAGAAGAGTAATTCTTAGACAAATAGAACGGTAGCCATAATTTCGGGATTCAAAGCCCTTTCCTTGATTGGGAGCCATGTTTTATTTTTATTTATTTATTTATTTCGGTTATATGCTTTTTTTAGCTGATGTGCTTTATTCTGAGATGTTCGTTGTGGTAAAATAGATATCAGCTCAGAACGATAAATTGGAGAGCCGTGTTCTAATTCCAGTCAAATTCGGTTCATTCACCTTCGCGCAAATACACTTCAGAAAGGTATCTTTTCCCTCCAGTTATGGAGTAAATAGTAGGACAGATTAGATTTTTTAAATTTTAATTCGCAAGTAGTTTACTGCAGAAAGTAATGGCAACCTACAACATTAAATTCTTCTGCCCAGTCAACGATGTCTCTTTCGAGACATGATCGTCCAAGTGTGAATCACTTATAGCACAAACTAATGTTCTTTATATATCATAAATTATTTTAGAGTAATTTTCGTAATCAGCGAAATTCGATAAGCTCAAAATGTTTGTGGTTGTGTATTTCATACAAAAAGTTTAGAAGATTTCGTTAAAATTTGGAAATATTATATTAAAATTTCAGTTATAATTTTTGTTTTTCATGTATTGTTTACTGCCCTTTACTCGAAAGCTGTGAACAAAATGCTAGGTTGCTTACCACGTTTACAAACTGATTTTATTTGAATCACTAAAACTTCTGTCCGGTTGAACAAAATAATCGAAGACGCAGAGATGACTTTATAGACGGATTCTTGATATAATTTGGACTCGACATATGAGACACGCGACATTTGAAGGTGATGCAATGAATATATGATGTCATGAATATGCCTACACCTTTGATTTCAGCATTGGTGTCACCCAAGACTAAGGAGAGTATGGACTAAGGCGAGTACTCATATAGGTCTACGTTTATTGGTCTACGTCCTTTGACTACGCCTATTGCATAAGCCTACGTCTCAACATACTGCATTCCACTACGACCAGTACCGTCCATTACGGTTACTGGCTAGATTGTCCTTCCTGGTTACATTTGCCAAAACCGCTTAGCTACTTAATAATATATATATATATCCCTTTCCGGGACATAACGGAAAAAACGTGAACTAAAATGAAATTTACACTTAGATTCAGAAAAAGAAAGCTGGTACCTCTGTAAAGTATGAGGAAGAAGTGATAGGCGAATTTGACACTAAAAGAAAAAAGAAAAAGTTCATTGGGCAGAAAAGCGATTAACCAACCTGATATGTTTGCACGAATAGATGACAGAGCACACACAGAGAGCAATGTTAATGATACAAGCATTTATATGGGTTAAATAGGCTTGAGCAACAGCCAATATAAAACAAACATTCCTAACTAACTGATAATAAACAAATGTAACCTGTGTTTAGCCATGGTCATCTCTGTCCAAAAATTAAATAAAAATCTAATAAAGATTTCTCCCGCTACACGCAGAAGTTAAGAATCAATATCTGTGCCCAAAAGCAGAAGGGACAATCTGAAATATTTTTTTACCATTTTATATATAGTTGTGATTATCAGTTTATTCTAGGCAATATTTCACCTTTAAATTCGGCAATATTTCATTTGAAATGATGTTCATATTTGTTTCCTCTGATAGTTTAATTTTCAGAATTGCAAGTAAGCACATTCATAGTTTTTAAAGGTATATATATATAGAAGAACGTAATTTCTAACCAGATTCTTATGATTTTTTTCTGTTATTTTTCAAGCTATTTTCACATCGACGTAATGCTTGGCTTGTTTTTCGATCAATGAAGACAGGCAGAAAATTACTCACCATTCATAATTCTATTAAAGCTTTTCATACACAAGATGGCTGATTATGTTGTTACTGAATAAATCGCTCTTTTTTCATCCTTAATGTGGAAAAAGATAAAATGTCTTTAAAAGGAATAGTATCCTTTCTTGGTTGGATATATCCCGTTCACCTTTTGTTAATGTCAAAGGGCCATAAAAGATTTTCAGCTTTTAGATGCAAAGACTCATTTCATTAGATGTATAACTTTAAAAGTTAGTTTGCTCCCAAGGAATGTTTACAAAAGTTGTGATTTTATGTTAGAATTCTTAAAATTAAATCGTTTATAATTTCATTTGTCCAACCAAAGTCATACGCACGATATAGTATAGTAGATTGTTATATATATATATATATATATATATATATATATTATAGATTATATTTTAGAACATGTACATAATTTTTCTATATATAATCGCTACGAAGGCACGTTCGTTTCAGCATTGTATATATAGAAAAATCATGTACATGTTCTAAAGTATAATTTATAATAAATATTCACAGCTCTATATATTATATATCGAGCGCTATTTTAAATTAATGTTTTGAACGTTAAAAGAGTATGCTTCGTTCTGTATTAACTCGGATATATTCATATATATATATATATATAAACAAATTGTTACTGGTACAACATTTTACAATTGAAATTAATAAAGTAAGCTTCATACTTAGAGGTATTTGTAGATGTTTAACAAAAAATGGATTAAAAAATAAGAAATATAAAAAAAACGGACCGGTTTCAATCCCACATTTCTTCAGAACACATAAATTTGTCTACAGAAGGAGTGTTACGAATAACCTCTGCAAAAGTAAATGAATCCTTTATACTGTACGAACAATAATAATCCAACAGCGGTTGTATGATTCCAGCTAGAACACTAGCAACCTTATTTTGGGCCGACCCTACCATAGATAAAATTGGTGGCATAGGTACATTTTCCTTATAGATTTTTGGTAAACCATTTATCTATTTTATATACATTACCACATGCTGTAATTTCGGACCAGAGAAAATGTATCTTATATCCGGGTTTATCTTATATCCAGGTCTCTTATATCTGGGTTATATTGTATCAGCAGCCGAGTTTACTTTGTCCGCTATGATGGATTCGCTACTGAGACAGGAGTAAATGTCACATCAAGAAGGTCATTAGTGATGACCAGGATAAAACTTTTGGGGACACCCGCGTTCCTATGAAAAGATCTAGAAGCGAGTCAGTTCAAAATGACTCATTTCACGATTTGATAAGAACAACCTAGAATGCCGTAGCTCTGAATCTTGCGTAGAAGACCCGCGTTCCATAATTTGCCAAACCCCTTCGAGATATCTAGAGCCATAGCTCAAGCTTCGCCGTTATTATCAAGGGCTTGGTACACATATTGACTGATGGCCGTAAATACATGATTAATAGACCTGGCAAAATCGAAAACATTGTCCGAAAGAAGGTTGTGAAAAATAAGATGCTTAACCATTTTGTCATTGATTAGAACCTCGAATAGTTTCGTGAAAGCGGTTCTCTGGAGTTCTTAAAAACAGGAAATTCTGAAGAAGACTTCCGACATGATAGAAAACAGGAAGTTAGTGTTTGGAAACTACTAAATTAAGCAAATATCTATAGAACGACACCCGGGATCTCGTTACTTTCGGTTTACATAAAGTCTTCATGTATATACTACATTTATGTATGAAAATATAAATATCATGAATAGAGCGTATTCAAAAATATAAGTGAACATTAAACGCAATAAAACAATAATCTTGCCACTAAATATTATCAAAACTCAACACCTTATATAATTTATAAAATAATTTGTTTGAATATTATTTTTGAGCGATACTCGTATTTAAGTAGATATTCTGTTTATAATCAAACAGTATTATATATTTATTTCTAACGGCCTGATTATTTACGATAATCATCATGTTACGGAAATTAACGAAGATTAACGAAACTGGTTAGAAACAGCCGACAATTTGAAATGATTTGTTTGAACATTATTTTTGATCGATACTCGTATTTAAGTAGATATTCTGTTTATGATCAAACAGTATTATATATTTATTTCTACCGGCCTGATTATTTACGATAATCATCATGTTACGGAAATTAACGAAGATTAACGAAACTGGTTAGAAACAGCCGACAATTTGAAATGATTTGTTTGAACATTATTTTTGATCGATACTCGTATTTAAGTAGATATTCTGTTTATAATCAAACAGTATTATATATTTATTTCTAACGGCCTGATTATTTACGATAATCATCATGTTACGGAAATTAACGAAGATTAACGAAACTGGTTAGAAACAGCCGACAATTTGAAATGATTTGTTTGAACATTATTTTTGATCGATACTCGTATTTAGGTAGATATTCTGTTTATAATCAAACAGTATTATATATTTATTTCTACCGGCCTCATTATTTACGATAATCATCATGTTACGGAAATTAACGAAGATTAATGAAACTGGTTAGAAACAGCCGACAATTTGAAATGATTTGTTTGAACATTATTTTTGATCGATACTCGTATTTAGGTAGATATTCTGTTTATAATCAAACAGTATTATATATTTATTTCTAACGGCCTGATTATTTACGATAAATTTTTGTTACGAAAATGTGTCATTCGGCAGGATTCGAACCTTGATCTGGCGCGTCTGAAACATCTTGGCAACGAATGACCATCAGTCTAAACGAAAAATGATGTTCAAACAAATAATTTCAAATTGTCTGTTGTTTATAACAATTTTCGTTAATCTTCGTTAATTTCTGTAATATATATATATATATATATAGGAAAGAATATTAATAAAAAGTTTTGAATTTAAAAACGTACTTTTTTAAACAGTATTTGTTTATTTTTATAGTGTTTTATATTTCAGACCGCCCTCGGTCCTTCATCAGAAACAAGTGATTTTTAAATTAGAATTGGAAACGTATTTTTACGATGGCGTCCTAATACTTTTTTGTTTACATCACGTGGTGTCGATAAACCAATCAGCATGCGGCACGTCCGTTTGTTTATTTTCGGTAAACCAATCAACACGCGGCACGTCCGTGGAGAGAGTCTGTTTGTTTTAGACAAAAAATCTCTTGGAATATCTATTTTTTTGTTTATATCGCGTGGTGTCGATAAACCAATCAGCATGCGGCACGTCCGTTTGTTTATTTTCGGTCAACCAATCAACACGCGACACCTCCGTGGAGAAAGTCTGTTTGTTTTAGATAAAAAATTCCTTGGAATATCTGAAAGAACATTCTTTTTACCTATTGAAATATTTGTAGAGATTCAACACACCTAAGTCCCTGTTTAACCCTAGCTTGTGTGTGTTTAATTTTAAAATCCAGTATTTTTCTTTCTTTCTGCGTGTGTATGTAGAACTAAAATTGGAGTCTATTAGTAAACATTTGCAATTTTCTAAAGTGTGATCGGGTTGATTAAAATGTGCTGCAATTGGGGAGTATACATTTTTTTGTCGTATATTTAGTTTGTGATTATTGAAGCGAAATCTAAAGCTATTACCGGATTCGCCGATATATCCACTGTTGGGGCAAATTGAGCAGAAGAGATAGTAGATGATGTCTTTGCTATCACAAGTAAGGTTTGGTGGGTGTAATTTTATTTTTGTGTTGGGTACAGAGAATGTTTTGTCTGTTATTAGATGTTTACAGATTAAACAACGGGGCTTTCCACATATTAAATTCCCTGATAGGTTTGTATTATTTAAATATTTGTTAGAAGTGAGGATAGTTGATAGGTTGGGTGTTTGTTTCTTTGCATTTATGGGTGGCCTATCGAAAATGTCTTTGATGTTTTTGTTTGATTGGAGGTTCCTGTAATCATTTTTTAAATTTTTGATGAGTGTGTGGGAATATTGATTATGGTTAAAAACCATGGGAATTCGGTTATTGTCTTTTCGTTTTTTGTATGTGAGAAGTGTGCTGCGGTCTATGTGGATGGTTTTATGTAGTGCTTCCTTTATTATTTTTATTGGGTATTTGCATTTTAGAAACTGTTTTGTTAGGTTGTTAATGTTGTTTAGAAAATCTGGATGGTCTGAGCAAATGCGTCTTATTCTAATAAATGAGCTGTATACGATAGATTTTTTTAATTTGAGGGGATGACAGCTGTTAAAGTGTAGGAATTTATGTTGGTTTGTGGGTTTGTTGTATAGACTGGTGGAAAGTGTATGTTTATTTAATTTTACCATGACGTCTAAGAAAGGGACGGATGTGTATGAGTACTCCATGGTGAATTTGATTGTATTGTGGAAGTTGTTGCAGAAAGTGAAGAAGTTTTTTAATTTTTCTAATCCATGAGTCCATATTAAAAAAATATCATCAATGTACCTAAAATAGTGTAATGGTTTGCATTGTGAACTGTCTAGTATCTTTTTTTCTAAAATATGCATAAAGATGTTGGCATAACTAGGTGCCATTTTCGTGCCCATCGCTGTGCCGCTAATCTGTAAATAATGTTTGTTGTTGAATTTGAAATTATTGTGTGTTAAAATGAAATTAATTAACTGGCATAAATCTGTGATTTGGTTGTTAGGTAATTTGTTTTTGAGGAACTCATGGCATGCTGCTACTCCTTCAACGTGTGGAATGTTCGTGTACAGAGACGTAACATCCATCGTTACTATGATATTATCACCTGGGACTAAATTAATGCTTTGTAACTTGTTGAGAAAGTCAGTAGTGTCTCTATATATATATATATATATATATATATAGTTAAATAAAAAGAGGACAATTTAACTCGCCTACGCCTTTCGTCCAGTGATGGACTTTATCAAGGCAAAAAAGACGAAATGAGCATTATTCCAAATTACGCATCTATAAACAGTGTTGGCAACTATGAAACATGCTTACAAATCATCCAAAAGAATTAACAGAATATTTTAGTTTTAGAACTCCTTCATGTTTATCAATTTGCGCCCCGATTGTTTTCCCAATCTCACCTTTTCTTATGGAAATGATACTCAAACAAACTAACATGCATAATAAAATGTCCAAGGAAAACTAGAATTTTATGATCTCGTGACATTGCACTACACATGAAGGAGTTCTAAAACTAAAATACTCTGTTAATTTGTTTATAGATACATAATTTGGAATATAGATCTTTTTATCTTTTTGCCTTGATAAAGTCCATCATAGGACGAAACGCGTAGGTGAGATAAATACAGTTTTCTTCTTGTCTTCTTGTTATTTAATCATCCTGTCCTTAATCTCAGATCATAACTGAGTATATTTTTACACACACACACACACACACACACACACACACACACACACACACACATATATATATATATATATACATATGTGTGTGTGTGTGTGTGTGTGTGTTTGTGTGTGTGTGTAAAATAAACATATTTTTGTGAATAGAAAATGTTGAATAGAGTTGATATGTACCGATTCTACTCTTTGTTTTTGCAGTGATTCTACTACATGTAAAGTTGTAATATTTGTTTCAGTCTTTTTCGCAATGACAAATAGGATTTTGTGTATTACACACTTTTCGAAAAAAACTTTTCTAAATGCAGGTCTTCGACGTTGGAATAACCCTATCTAAAAACTCAGCGTTTCATCTAAGGTAGGTTTGAAATAGTTTGTCGTAACTTTTGTCAACGACTTGAATACTTTGTTCAGCAAGCTGATTGGGTGACATTTAGAGATGGGTTTTCTTGGTTTCTCTCTTCCCGTGTCAGTATCATGTGGATCGTTTCTTTTGATGAATCAAAGTCTTTGAATTGACGTAGACATTCGCTGAAAAACTTTTATGCATTTTTTTTAATGATTTCTGCAAATGATTCAAAGATATCTATCATACTTTTTCGCTTTATCGATTGCTTGAGAGTATTCTGACCTCACATGACTCGATCTTTGAGAAGCTTTCGAAACAGTATTTTAAGTCTCGTTTTTGGAGTCTGATGAATGCAGCTCTTGGTAGAATTCACTTGCTCAATCTACGAATCGATTTTTGTCTGTTAGAGTTCCGTCATTTTCTAAACTTTCGATGGATTGCAGGTTTTCTTGCTTGATTTTATTGTTCGCCATTTTGTAGCATCTGCGTTTTTTTATCACTATTTGAATAGCTACTGATCTGTGTTTCACGAGTCTTCTCTCTTTTTCCGTTTGTTTATCTACAGTTTATAACCTTTCACACGTTATTTGTAGTGTTTTATTATTTGTTTCTTCAGACAACTTGAGTTTCTTTGAAATATATCGCAACTGCTTGGCTTTTCTTTGCAATCCTTTAAGGTTTATGACAGATGCTTGGGATTTATTTATTGTTTTCATCTTGTCTTTCTTCGAGTGCCGATTAACATTTTTTCTTGGACGTGATATCGAGACTTACGAGAGGCAAGAACAATCCAAGTACGTTTAATGATGTAAGAAAGTTTGGGTCATAGATTCTAAACAAAGGTCACATACGCCATAACAAGATGCATAGGCTCATAGCCATAAACTAAAGTGATACATTTCTCTCCATCGTATGACATCACAATTTAACACCGCCGATTCTGCTAAATTATCAGATTTAAATAGTAAATACAAAATAGCGACGACCCAAACTTAATAGACAACATATTAAAACGCTCGACAATTGACCGTCATTTTACAGTGGGCTTATAACCTTCAAAATATATCAAGTTAAAACTATTACCCGAACTTTAATAAAGAAATATTTTAGGTCAAATAGGATGTTATAGTAATGAGTAAAACGAGACAACTAGCAATAAAAATTGTTGAACTCAACGACCATTACATACTATATGACATAGAAAGCGACGTTAAACAAGGCGGAGTTGATTCTTAGTCTATCAGTATCATGGAAGAATTCAAGTCTAAGGGAAGTTGCATAATATATATGACGAAAGTTTGAAAGGAATTCCGCTACATCTGCACTGATAACAGCACAAATAATAAAAGAGCAAAACAGGAAAAAAAAAAAAAACAGAAAAAAAAAAAACAAATAAATTTCCCGCATAAAAGAAAACAATTTGTAATTTTGGAGCAAAGCAAGTATGTCTCTGAAACGGCAAATACTTATAAGAAAATATTGTATAAAAAGCCACAGTACAAACAGCACGCAATGAATACAGGGATTGATGGTAAATTGTTGCCTTTTGATATATTTTTAATTTCACGCATGCGCGTTGTTTATTTCGTCATTTGCGAACCGTTTGTGGGGAAAATGACACAATTCCCTTCCCCTAGAAATGAGAAATGGGATGTTGTAATTTTCACGTCAAATGCTCCTATACAAGCATTTCAGAGTGTTTGGGTTTCAATATTAGGAAAACATTCGGAATGAGGTTCAGTCACTCAGTTAAGTAACATACGTGATATTATAATAAGTATAATTAGTGGAGGATCAGTTTATTACTTCATAACAATAGAAAATCAACCCCCCACTTTATGACCAGTAGAAGTTTTAATTATATTTCTATTATAGACAGTCAGTCTGTTATACACGTTTTATGCGATCATATCTTAAAAGACATGACTGACTGGGCAGAAGATTATCCCGCAGTAAGTTGCCATTACTTTATGCAGTAGACTGGTTGCCAGACAAGGCTATAGAACACAGTCAATCCTATTATTTAACTCATAACTGGAAGAAGAGATACATTATGTTACATAATTATATTAAGTATAATTAGTGGGGGAACAGTTTACTTTTTCATAGCAATAGAATATCGATCCCCTACTTTATGCCCAGTAGAAAATTTTAATTATGTTTTCCACTATTATTTTCAGTCAGTCTGTTAAGTTTGCAATTTATTTAATCTAACGGTTTAAAAGAATATTTGCTGCCTAAATACACAAATGTATATGTATATACAAAACTTTAAAAAAATGTCCTTTTTCTGAGTACTTGCACCTACGGCTTAGGGTATAGCGAATCCGACTGACACCAAATTGGTCAAGTTTTGATCCCGGCCAAAATTACGTGGATGTGTCTATCCACACTGATGATCTGTGATGCAGCGAAACAGGCCTGTATGTGGATGAGTAATATATTATGGACTCTCCCGTAGATTTCGACGTATGAGCGTCTAATACAATTAGACAACCACACAAAGAATTGTTTAAAGTGGTTAAGGCTTGAGTAGCACCATCCACACTTTTTGGAACTACTGCTAACAAACACTCGGTAGAGACGTCTGCCACAGATCACATGAACAACAGACCTCAGTTATTTAACCCATAGCTGGAGGGAAGGGAGGGATTAATACCTTTCTCAAGGGTACCAGTGCGTGAGTGAATGCAAAGTCTTCGACTGGAATCGGAACTGGGCTCACCGGTTTCCCCTCCCCCGAGCCCACATCCACTGAACCACAACGCACATCCGTCAATAACGCTTACAGTACCTGGCATTCCCAAGCGGTCACCCACCTAAGTATTGGCCAGGCTCAACTTCGGTGATTGAGCGGGAACCGGGGTTCAACGTGATATATATATATAGTGGGTGTATGTTTAATTGCTTTATGTTGTATAGTTGTCCTGCTTGTTCGGCATTTTGATTTCGGTTATTTTTGGAACTCACAATGTCCATAATAGTTTTTGAAGTCATTGTTGCTATGTGTGTGTGTTTTTTTATATGAGATAGATTGTTTTGGATGTAATCGTATTGGTTGGTAGTCTGATGTATTTGTTATTGTTTAGATTATTATTGTTAATACTCTTTCTTTTGTTGTGATTGTATATATTATGTGCCTTTCTTTTTGCATTTTGAATGAAATGGTATAGGTAATGTAAAATTTTAAATGTACTTTCTATGTATTTTTCTTCTTTTGTTAAATATTGGGGGCTGCATATTCTTAGTGCTCTTAAAAAGAAACCTATAATAATACCAGATTTGATTTTGGAAGAGTGGCTGGAGTAGAAATTTATTAGGTCGTTTTTGTTGGTAGCTTTTCTGTAGGCGTCAAAATCGAGTTTGTTGTTATTTTTATGTAATATGATATCTAGAAAATTGATTGCTTCCCTTCTTTTTATTTATTCTCTATTTTTATTTTGTTGATATTTTAATATTCTTTTTATTGCTTTTTAATGGACACATGAGTGGGTGTATGTTTAATTGCTTTATGTTGTATAGTTGTCCGCTTAATTGCTTTTTGGTTGACCTCTTTTTGTTGTATCGGCCTCTTATTTGTTTCACCTTTTTCTTACTATGTTACTATGTTTCTGTAGTTCATAGATCGCCCTTTCTTTATAGATATTGGTATGTGTTTGAATACATTGGGTATGGTGACTGGAATGTTGATAATATTGGATTGTTGCTTCTTTTCTCTATAGCTCGTGTGTATTGTTTAAGTTGAATGTGATGTGTAAGAAGTTTAGTGATTGTACATTTTTTTAATGCAAATTGTGACTCCTACAGTGTTTGTGATTTTATAATTTGTTTTCTTGTATTTTCTTCATTGATATCTATCTATCTATCTATCTATCTATCTATCTATCTATCTATCTTAGTTTCCTCATTGTCTATCTATTTATCTCAGTCTGTTCATATCTATCTATCTATCTATCTCAGATTTTGGATTATTTATCTATCTTTTTTCTTTTTTTTTTTTAATCATATTACCCCAAGCAAGGCGAAAACGCCACTGATGTGCAGAGGGCTACATAAGAGTGAAAAGACTGAAAAAGAGAAAAACCGGAAACCACATCCTAAACAGGAAACAAGGGATGAGCCTCTTCAACAGTTCAATAAATGTGGGTGGAGTGTGAACCGGGCGATAGTTTAGTCTATCTGCTCCAATTGCTATCTATATATATATCTATCTATGATAGATTAATATATCATTATGTAAAAAGATTGGGACTGAATAGATAGATAGATAGATAGATAGATAGATAGATAGATATATAGATAGAAAGAAACAGACTGAGACAAACAGATAGATAGATAGATAGATAGATAGATAGATAGATAGATAGATAGATAGATAGAGAGGTAGATAGATATAAAAAAAAACTGATATAACACATCACTCAATAAATCCCGGTCCTAACTAATAAAACAACTTTTAGGCAACATTCGACTTTATACATCAACATAGTCTCCTTCTAGGGTGATGCATTGATTCCCACGCTTCTCTATCAATTCGATGCATTTTTGTAGAAATATTCGTCTTGTGACACGGTGCGTTGCATTGGTGAAATATCACATTTTCTTCGTAATTTGTGGCCGTTTTTTGGCAATTTCTTTTTTCAAACGCACAAGTAATGCTATGTAATAAACGCTATTGATAGTTCTTCCTTTCTCAGTGTAATCAACGAACAAAATACCTCTCATGCCAAAATATAGAGGCCAAAATCTTCCTTGCTGATTTTTGCGTTTTGGGTCGCTTTGGACGTCTTTCAGCTGACTGCCGATTTGATTCCAGAGCAAAATGGTGAATCCATGTTTCATTCATTGTCACATATTTACGCAAAAACCTTTTATTGTTGCGTGGAAACAGCTGTAAACAACGCTCTGAATCATTGACGCGTTGTTGCTTTTTGATCGACTGTGAGTAAACGCGTTAATCACAGCTTTCTCATTGACAAAATACAAAATGGCGTATACACTGCTTTCTGATATGTTCAACTGTTCTGCTATCTCCCGCAACTTTAATTTACAGACATTTGAGTATGTTTGTTGAGATGTCAAAATTTATCGTATTCAAACCAGCTTCCAAGAAAATAATAAACAGAAACTCAAAATCCTGGAAGCTATCTACATTAAACAACTTAAACCTGGTTTGAATACGATAAATTTTGATATCTCAATAAACATACTCAAATGCCTGTAATGGGATCAGGGACCACAACGCCACCATTTTGTCACCCTCTGCGGCTCTCCGCCACGGTAGGGATGGACTTGTCTTTTCAATTTAACTTTCTTTATTGTTAATAACTTAAATATTCTATGTTTGCTGTGTGTTAATATTTATGCTTTGATAATAGTTTATGTAAGCCGAAAGCTTAGACCCGATAAAAAAATCAACAATTACTATTTTTTGTTGTCTTTCAACGATATCACCATCAAGTATATCAGACGGTACGAACGGATCCTACACAAAATTAATAGACAAAACTTGTCAATATTATTCAATGAAACCTGCATTAATATATATATATATATATAGAGAGAGAGAGAGAAACAGACAGACAGACAGAGGGAGGTAGATAGAGAAATAAATTTATGAATAGGTGCGAAGAGATTAAAAGAGATAGATTTGAAAGGATTTAGATAGGAGGAGGGATTTCTCTATCTCTCTAGATAAATAGATATTAAAGTCTGACATAAATAGACTGATAGATATAGAGAGAAATGGTAAAATAATAAAATAGGGAGATAGATAAGAAATGGTTACCATAGGTAGATATGAAATACTTGGGGTATATATATATATATATATATATATATATATATATATATATATATATATCATCATATCTCAACAAGAAAAGGCATTTTACTGCCACAGTTTCGCAGGGGCTTACATACTAAGAAAGTTATAAGAAAGAGTGACAGGTTATAGGGGGTGTCAGGAAGTGGGTAAGAGGAAGATGAGAATACTGATGAGAGTGGAGTGGACGGAGAAAGGAGCATGAGAGAAAGGATGCTATAAGAAAGAGTGACAGGTTAGAAGGGGTGTCAGGAAGTGGGTAAGAGGAAGATGAGAATACTGATGAGAGTGGAGTGTACGGAGAAAGGAGCATGAGAGAAAGGATGCTATAAGAAAGAATGACAGGTTCTAGGGGGTGTCAGGAAGTGGATAAGAGGAAAATGAGAATACTGATGAGAGTAGCCTGGACGGGGAAAGAAGGATAAATGAAAGGATGCAGGTTAGTGAGAAAGGAGATGACTATTGATTTTACATTTAAATTCTTGAAAATTTTAGCTGTCGGGAAGCAAGAAAGCATAAGAAAATTCGACAGGCAGGAATTGGGGAAAAAGAAGTCACTGTAGTAGAATTTGTGTGTACATTTTATCAGTTTTACAGTAAAATTGTGGGACGGAGTCGCTAATCTTGTGGATTGAGTAAATTCATATATAGGGGGCACCAGTCAGGTAAGTTCATCGGAGCAGAAGCTGTGAAAGTATTTGCAGATGAGACACAAGGAAGCCACATTGCGCCGGTGAGAAAGTGACTGTATCTGAGCTGCCAAGACAGAATCGATCACATTATAGATTCTCCGTTGGATATATATATATATATATATATATCAGCATGCAGTGTGGGTATAGAAGACTACAAAGGAGTATCCTGTACATACAGTAGTAAGATAACTCTCTAAGAGAGCTCTAAATATGTATGTATATTTCATGGTAAATCGGGAGTATGGCCTATTTCAGGCGAACCATCATGCGTATATATATATGCTTATGTATGAATATGTGTGTGTTCGCCGAGATCATGTATTTTTTCTTAAATTTTCTCTTTTAAGGGAGCGACCGTTAATTTTATTCGTTTTTTTAGGTCTTTGTGAATCTCATTCGTGTAAAATCCTTTTAAAAATAAAAACGGAAACTGATGATGGCTCGCCTGAAAAAGGCCGAAACTCCTGAATTACCATGAAATAACGGGTCTGCCTTAATTTTTCTTATATATATATATATATATATATATATATGAAGAGAAAAATGATATGGAGTTCTCATATAGACAACTTGCTACAGACATGAACGACCAAGATGGATAAATTGCTTTATACATTGGGACAGAATAGAAACAAAAATTACAAACGATAAACAGCGCTTACTTATTTCTTAGAATATCCTATATTTTCCCAGTTGTTACCCTGCTGCCGTCAACTCTTTAAAATGCTATTAACAAATATATCATCGAAAATGAGGACAAAACTGGAAGCGGCCGAAATGTGGTTCTACAGAAGGATGCTACGGATATCGTGGACTGAGCATACAAGCAACGACGAGGTGTTAGAAAGAATGGCAACAAAAACGAAATTAATACCGAGCATCAGGAAGAGACAACTGAAGTTCCTGGGACATGCAATGAGGAAGGAGAGCCTGGAGAACCTGATACTCACTGGACAGATAGAAGGAAGGAGAGACAGAGGAAGGCAGCGGATAACATATTTGCAGGGACTGATCAGGTGGATGACGGAATGGCGGTTGCCAGGAGCAACAGGAGCAAACATACTAAGAGCCACAAGGGATAGGGAGACGTGGAGACAGGGACAGGGCATATAGAAGAAGAAGAACGTAAAATAAATATAAGAATGCATGACGTTTAGTTTCTAAACACCAACGCTTTTTCATTTACTAAGTTTTGATACTGACACATTGAGGCTATAATTATTTTTCTTCAATAACTGACGATTTGCCCTGTTTCTTTGCGTACGTTTTTTTATGTGAAGTAGGGTTTAGCTACGTGCTAGAAAAGAATTGGGTTTCCCAATTATAAGAAGGGCGATGAAGTTATCGCGCAAGATAAGTTTAAAATATATATAGATGCAAATAAAGAGATGGTTCAGACATTTACGTTAGCGTATATCATGCCTATTCAGTGCAATATCGATCGTCTCTCTTCCCTCCTACTCAGGCGATTCTTTGGTGCTTTGATGCTGTCGGTGGACTGAAAGCATATCCTGGCCGCTTCACTGACCGCAATATTCAAACAAAGTATTGAATTTTTTTTTCCTTAATAACACACACACACACACACACACACACACACACACACACACACACATATATATATATATATATATATATATATTGATGTTGTGCGTGATTGAAGGATAAATCATTTCCGTTTTGTTTATAACGTTTATAATACTTATGATATTTAATAAATTATATGTTTACCATTATTTGAAATGACTTGTTTTTACTGTTAAGTCAGCTCTTGTATGTAAGCGGATGTGCGTTGTAGTGCAGTAGCTATCGACCAGGAACGATAAATCGGATTTCTAGTTGAATTCCATGCTTTCACTTACGCGCAAATACCCTTGGGAAAGGTATTAATCCGTCTTTTCCCTCCAGTTATGGGTTAAATAATAGGACAGATTTGTTTCTATAGCCTTGGCTTGCAACCAGTCTACCACAGAAAGCAATGGCAACATACTGCGGGATAAACTTCTACCCAGTCAGTCATGTCTCTTTTGAGACATGATCGCCCGAAGCATGTATCACGTATGACCTATGTAAAATTTTCATATGGAAAAGTTTTTGGCGGTGATATGAATCTGGTTTTCGTTAGAGAAAGTTTTCTGTATCACTAAGTTTAATAGTACCTGAAATGGAAGTTGAATATGGCATGTCGGGTAGCAAAAAAAAAAATAAATAAATAAATAAATAAATAAATAAATAAAAGAAAAAAAAAGCAAATTCCATTATTCTTTTCCAGTTGTATTCATACTCTATGTAATCATGCTTTGCCATTTAAATCTACGACATGTTTTTCTTTAATCCATCCTGTCTGCTGTCACGTTCCTTGAAAAGCTAAGGTCTGCTCGTGGATCCAAATTTATTCTTAGCTGCTACATATGAATATATGATTAGTTGTTAGAGTGGGATATATTGTGTTAGCAGAGAAATTCACCCATTTTTCAATGTTATTTAAACTCAGGCGACACATTCTCTTGCAACAAGGTTTTATATATGTTTTTTCTAGCCTGTTTCATCCTGCAAGAAATTTCTTATGAGTTTAGAGATTTAATTGAATTGTACCTCTGTTCATACCTATATAGATAGATTGCCAAATAGACAAAAATGATCATTTCCAACACCTGCTTCTCTTTGCTTTCAAACAACTTTTCAAAGCTACCGAAGCTGTTCCAGGAGTGGGCTAAGCACTGAGAAAACTATAAAAACAGAAAGAACGGCACAGATTCTGGATCTCCAAATGTTCAGTTCCCTTGTGACCCTTATCTGATTTTTTAAGGTCAGTTCCTCCTCTCTAACTTCTGTTTATCACATTATGTTACTGTCTGATTTGTTCAGGTTTTTGATGTATAGTTGAATTATATATATATAAAAACAATAAAAAACAAAACAAAACAAAGCAACGAATATATATATATATATATATATATATATATATATATATATATATACATGTAAATTCAGATCACATTCATGCGGGATAGCTTTTGCAACATGTCAGTTCGAGACATGCATCGTCAATCCCAGCTAACCTGGGAATTCATGGGAATTGGAGAAAGAAGGCTTAAGTCTATAGATAAAGTTAGAAGCTAATAGTCACAGCACGTACTTCTCTTAGTCTAGGTGATAAATGTAATCTACATTTAGCAGAAAAAAATTAGGATTTTCAGATTTAAATATCAGGATGTACGACTTAAGAAAAGTAACGAATTTATCAGCATGTGTCGTCAGCGCAATAAATTTAGATTCCACTCATTATCTCCTTCTTCTATTTATTCATTATATGTTTTACCTCTTACATGGATTAAAATTTAAATTTAGTGAATCTGAAGTGTTTTCTTACCTACAAACACTGACCCAATGTTCAAACCACATGCATTTCATTACCAAAAGAAAATTACTTCTACGATCTTTCTCTGCTTGACCCTATCCTAAACAACATTCTTCGCCACTTCTTTTAATAACCCTTGCTTCTTTACAAGAATGTTTTCTATTCTTTGGTTGAATTTGGTTGACTGGGGTTGACAATGCATGTCCTGAACTGACATGTTTAAATAGCTATCACCCCTAAATTTGCAGATAAACAAATGGATATCTGCACTGTAATTTAGTCCACGACTATACCGTGTTCAATATACCGGTTCCCGTCCGATCACTGAAATTAAGCAACATCGAGCCTGGTCAGTACTTAAATGGGTGACCATTTGGGAATACCAGGAACTGTAAACGTAGGGACCAAGAATGGTCCTCCAGGTTTGGGGGTTGGGCGCAGGGCTAACAACCCTGTCCCGTAAAAACAGTTTGTGACAGAACCAGCAACAAAAATTTGCTGTCCTATGCACCATATGGGTGTGACGGACAAATGATGATGACTGTAAATTAAATTTACATTGAGCTCTCTGTTGGATCAGTTTTAATATTTAAACAATTAAACTTGGGTCCTCTCGGATTATTTACCAATTTTATCCTGGATGAAGCAGAACCAACAGGTTTAGATTGCCGAGTTCTTCGGTATTCACATTTTTAAAAAAAAGGTGCTCTATACAATATAGATCGTAGAGCATAATATAATCTATATATATGTATAAAAGGCAATCTGTGAGTCTGTGTGACTGTTCCCTATTGAAGCCTACATTTTTTAAGCTACGCCATTCAAACTTTCTAGGGGCACATATCTACAGGGAAGCCAGGTCGAGGCATACGTTTTGAGTTTAAGTTCAGCAATTTTCCTTTTCGCACTTTTGGCCAATGGAGCCGATTGTTTACATTTGCTCCGTAAAACATCTAAGATCTAAGATGGTTGCTAGATTACGTCACAGAAGTCAAATCTAACGTGTCAAACGCGACTAAAGTATTTTTTTATTTAAAAAAGTTTTTTTTTCAAACAAAAACAAAATATGTAAAAAAAAAGTGCCAACGGTTAATTTAATTAGTTAAGTCTTGTTCTTTTGGATTTAATATTTCGTACTTCAGAAAATGAAATTTAAAAAAATGAAGGTTTTTTTCACTAAATATTTCATGCAGGAAATCAACTGTCTGTATTTCGTGTGTCATTAATGTAACATTTTTCTCTAAAATTACATGTCTACATTTTTAAATATTCTTCGAAAATTTCTGAACTGAGAGCATAATAGTTTTTATATTTCTAATTTCCATATATTCCTCTCATTGGCATCTTCTACTACTAAAATGTTCTGTGTTGCACGAGCAACGCCGAGCTAGGGTGCTAGTGACCTATCAATGTTGAACAATCATTCTTAAACCGATTAGCAATCTTTTTTTAAAAAAAACGAACAACCTTTATTTGGTCTTGTTAAAATAAATACGGCATGCGTTGTTAAAATTTTGTCCTCAACTCTCAGAACATTTGTATTATTTCGTGATACTTTTTGGTATAATTTTTGATAATACAATATATAACATCATATGACATTGGTCTACCATTTGTCTATGCATTGTATGTTACTGCCATATCTGGTATATATTTAGATATTGCTGATACAATAGAAAGAGGAATCAGCAAAGATATCAGTCCTTAAATAGCATCTTGCTTTCAGTCACTTTATTGCGGCGGTATGTGCGCTGTGGTACAGTGGATATCGTGGATGTGCGTTGTGGTACAGTGGATATCTGGGAGCCGAGTTCGTATTCCAGTTGAATCCATTAAATACAATGGATTCTTACGCGCAAATACCCTTGGGAAAGGTATTAATCCGTCTCTTCCTTCCAGTTATGGGTTTTATGATACTTATTTTGAGGAATTTTTCTAGAATTAATGAAACTTAGGGGATCTCCTGGATGTGCGTTGTGGTGCACTGGCTATCGACTCAGAACGACAAATCGAGGAGCCGAGTTCGAATTCCAGTTGAATTGCTTGCATTCACTTAGGCACAAATACCCTTGGGAAAGGTTTTCATCCGTCTCCTCCCTCTAGTTATGGGTTAAATAATAGAACATATTGGGTTCTATAGCCTTGGCTGGCAACCAATCTACTGCAGAAAGCAATGGAAACTTACTGCGAGTTAATCTTCTGCACAGTCATTCATGTCTCTTTCGAGACATGATCGCCCAAAGCGTGTATCACTTAGGGCCTTTAACTGAGTGACAATTAAAATTCTACTGGGTATAAAAAGGGGTTCGGTTTTTTGTTTGTATAAAGTAATAAACTGATTCCCAACTAATTATACTTAATATAATAATTTAATATAATCTATCACTTTTCTCTCCAGGTATGAGTTAATTGGCTGGACAAATTGGGTTCTATAGCCTTGGCTGGCAACCAGTCTACCGCAGAAAGCAATGGCAACCTACTGCCCAGTCTCTTTCGAGACATGATCGCCAAAAGCGTGTATCATGTATGGCACTTGACTAAGTGAAGTGAATTACTAGATTAGTGACAAAGTCTCTTTAATTTACAGTTGAAATGGCTCATGATCTTTAAATATCTACAAAGTAAATTCTTATGTCTTGTCTTCTTAATTTCTGTTTTTTAATAGTTCTCGTCTTTTAATAATGTTTTCATTTTCTCATATCCTCTTACACCCAGTTACCCTGGACTTTAAGCAGCTTAATGTCTTGCTTAGGAGTAAAATTATTAAGTATAATCATAACATATATCATGAGTTCTGGAATATTAATAAAATATATTCCCCGAACAATTACTTACTACTGTGATATCAGTTTAATACCTATCTATATTGGCAAATATTACTCAGAGATTACTGGATGGCAACACACGTTCTTACAAATTTGTCGAAATATATTTTCTTGAAAGTCAGTAAAAAAGTGTCATATAATTATATTTCTTTCTATTTTGAAAAATACAAATTTACGTCATATATTTGTCATATTTTAAAATGGTTGGTATGCTTCAAAATTTTATCAGAAATGGCATGAGACAGTTGATGATGGCTTTTTGCTATTGCTTATGAAATGGAAAAATAATAAAATTAAACTTTTTGTTTGTTAGTCTGCGACATTTCGTGTGTTAGTTCTTGTCGTTAAAAGAAAGACACTTAAGCCCATACACACATGAGACCGCACCTGCAAAAGATGTATACTTAATCTGTGATACTTAAAATTAATTTCGCACACAGGCAGATAGAGACTGGCCAATAAAATACAGTCACTAAAGACACAAACACGAAAATATTTATTTTTCATTTGGAGATTCTGAAATAACACTTATCATTATTTACATTCGAACGAATAAATGCAATTTTTTCGCAATTATCCGAACGCCTCCAACTTTGTGTGATCCAGACTTTGTCAGGTGTATTCAGATGTCCTACAGGAAATTTTGAACTGAACGTTTTATTTAATATAAAAGCTAAATTGCTCCCGTTGAACTGTTTATATCAGGATATGTCTAGTGTTCTTCCTTGTAGCAATACTGTTTTAACCTTTATATACGTGGCTAATTTTACGTGAAACTACAAACAACCATGTAATCCATTAAGATTCTTCCCGGACTGTTGAAGGTTCGATTCGTGAATGTAAGGAGATTAGGAAATATGAGTTCAACTCCTGGGAAGAGTAGTATATATTCAGAATCTGTAAAAAACAGTGTAAGCAGTAACGTAATAGTGCTATATATATAAAAAAAAAAAAACAAGCAGTTACATTCCTATATATAGAGAGATTACAAAGAAGTTCGTCTAGACGGATGGATGAATATGACAACACTCCGCTAAAAGATAAATTTATATTTGTATTAATCTTTTATATATATATATATATATATATATATATATATACTCTACCGGCCATAGTTATTAGGCCACCCCAGTTTGTTTTTTAAAGTTAATGTGCGTTGTGGTAACATTGGATATCGGCTCGGAACGAGAAATCGGGGAGCCGAGTTCAAATTTCAGTTGAATTCATTGCATTCACTTACGCGTAAATAACCTTGGAAAAGATATTAATCCGTTTCTTCCTTCCAGTTATGGGTTAAATAACAGGACGATTGGGTTCTATAGACTTGGATGGCAACCAATCTACCACAGAAAGCAAAGGCAATAATCTTCTGCCTAGTCAGTCATGTTTCTCTCGAGACATGATCGTCTAAGCGTGTTTCACGTATGGCACTAAACTGACTGACATTTCATACTATTTTTAGTATTTGTTATGGTTCTTTTGCTATTATTACTTTTCAAAATTTTACAAAGTAGCCAGGAATCCTTTACTTTGGCCAGCCAATAATAAGTAGAGACTAGCATAGGGAAGAGAGCACAAAAAATGGACACCAGAACAGTTCCTTTGATGCACATATTATTGTGCAGTAATAAAAACGAACCATTCTTTTTTCATTTAGATTTATCCACTTGGCAATAAATACTAAAAATAGTATGAAATACATAATTTCTTTTAAAAACCTTGTGTAGCCAAAACATTATGCCCGGTAATGCATATATATATATATATATATATATATATATAGAACATTAATACTAATATATATATATATATATATATATATATATATATATATGAGTGTGTGGGGGTGCGTTTATTTGTGTGTATAGAGTGTATATCGAAATAGTTTTACAAACTTTGGGTATGTCGGGTAACTACAGACCATTTATGGAATATATTGATATATTCATATCGATAATTTTTCTTGTTTTGTGTAAGGTACCCAAAGTTTATATATATATATATAAGTGTATATTTAAGTGTATATATATATACGTCGTGAAGCAATCGTATAGTCGGCAGTTTTGCGAAATACGCATTAGTAAAAATATATACTTCAAAAGTTTCTCGCTAAATAATGACATATTGGGCTAAAAATAAATTTCCGTCGTGTAGACTAAAAAAAAAAACAGGAATCAAGCTATTTAAAATACTTTTATTATAATAAGCGGAACATAAAACAGAGTTTATTTGATGCCAATTGAAGTATGTGTTTGCAATTCACCTTAGAGGGCCTTTGCTTCTAAATGAACCAGCACAAGTTTATTCTACACTCGGCTTTTCAAGGACAGGGTGTGACAGATGAACTGTCGTCTACATTATGCAAAAATGTCAATATCACAGACATATCATTTTAACAGATATATTTACCAAAGTTACACTATAATATATTAAAATATTAAAGAGTAAATTTATTTAATAAAATCACCATTGGCTTCAACCACGTTTTCTAGAAGACTTTAAAATTGTCTGCAACTGCTTTGAGCGATCTCATTAATTAAGTTGGTGAAAGCAGCCATAATCCTGGTTTTCAGTTCATCGTTGGTGTTGTAAAACATTTTATTGGTCTCTTACTGAAATGCATCCTGCTTAAAATAATCGAAGTATTGCTATCGGGAACTATATATATATATATATATATATATATATATATATATATATAGGTTGAGATGAAATGTAACTCACAAATAGCACTAGAAACGAACAAAATAATAACATAAAGACAAATAAAAAACTATTGATTACCATAATGTTTCTGGTGTAAATAAAATATCAGTCTACGTAATAAAACATGGCAATTTATAATATTAAATATGCATACTATCTCTCATGCGTAGCACGACTATGAGTTTCATAAAATTTTCAGGTGCTAAGTCTAGACTAGCAGTTACGTCATTCAAATCTTTCACTTATTTTTACTTTAAAATATATACGTGGCATTTAAAATAAACGAATTTATATTTGTATCTAACATCAAAATAATTCCAGCCGCATCGAAAATATTTGTGATATGATTAGAACCAAAAATACCCATGACAATAATAGTTTGTGAAACATGTACATAAGAAATAAATACGAAAACAAATATGAAACAAACTAAACCATTCTTTTGAGTTTATTATGAATATTTTTCATTCTAAACGAACCAGTAGCAACAATAAACATAAAGAAATAGAAATAACATTAGCAGTTTCGACAAAAAATCAAAGGCACAGTAACTATAAGCAAGATTAATCTTCACTTAAGAAACATTATGAAGGAATACACGACTGCAGTTGAGAAAAACAAGAGAATTTATTATGTATTTGAAAACAATTAAATCCTGTAACATCATTGACAAAAATATTAAGTCACCTGCAAGATCTAAATACCAGAGAGCCAATATAATAATAATAATAATAATAATAATAATAATAATAATAATAATAATAAATTTACTTTTTCCTCATAGGTAGCCAGACTTTGATTTTTCATGCCTTTTCATGTGCTCATTAAAAACGTTTCAACTTACACCTTACCATTCCATCATGCATGAATCGGCAAACTGATTAACCGGTAAGGAAAATGTATATCTATCTATCTATCTATCTATCTATCTATCTATCTATCTATCTATCTATCTATCTATCTATCTATCTCGGTTTGTTCATTATCTATCTATCTATCTATCTATCTATCTATCTATCTATCTATCTATCTATCTATCTCAGTCTGTTCATTATCTATCTATCTATCTATCTATCTATCTATCTATCTATCTATCTATCTACCACAGTCTGTTCATTATCTATCTATCTATCTATCTATCTATCTATCTATCTATCTATGCACACACAAATAAATTTATATGGATAGCTAAGTACATATATATATATATATATATATATATATATATATATACATGAGTTGAATATATGGATCAGAATCCGACAAATGAATAGAATAAGTAAAGTACGACTAAGAAAAATGTGTCTTTAATCTAACATGTTTCACTTTAACAAGCTTTTTCAGAAATTTATTGAAGACGCATGATTTAAAATTCCAAGAGACAGTATGTTGATTGATGTATAGTTTCATTGGTCAGTTACGTCTCACGTGTTATAAAGCAATGGAGGAATATTAAAAGCAGATGAAAAAAATCTTGTCTGTTTAAGTGTATGTGCCAATGCGTAATAAAAACATTCGATGTTTATTATATATATATATATATATATATATATATATATATTGTGTGTGTGTATTTTGGCAGCATTTTTTCATTAATACAGGTTTCATTGAATAATATAGACAAGTTCTGTCTATTTATTTTGTGTAAGATCCGTTCGTATGATCTGATTAACTTGATAGTGTTGTCATGGAAAGACGACAAGAAATCGCAATAATTGTTTATTTTTTAACAGGTCTGAGCTTTCGGCTTACATAAGCCATTATCAAAGGATGCACATTCAATGTTCAGTGAACATAGAACATTTAAATTATTATTAACAGATTGGAGTTATACAGGACAATTAGACAGGTCCATTTTTTGTGTCGCACATGGTTGTAGGCCGAGAAGGAATAGTGGTAGTGGGTTTTTTGTTCAGTTGAGTGTATAGAGGCATGAGGATTGGTCTGGGGACTACTGCTACTATGGTGTAATGCCACTTTACATTGAAGGTGGTATTAAACGGACATGCCTCCCAAAACTACCATACGAACGCGGGTGTCCCTCAAGGCTCTATCCTAGGTTCTACGCTCTTTCTGATCTACATTAATGATACCAGGAAATCCCAAGTAGGCATATACGCCGATGACACCACAGTTTACTCTCGCCTTGATCAAAAATCTCAGTGGACTGGGGTAAGAAATGGCTCGTAAATTTTAATGCTTCTAAAACGAAGCTGTTATCAATTAACCATCATAGACAATCGCAACTACCTCCCATTAGCATGGACCAGGCTTGCCTCCCAGAGAGTAAAACACTACACCTCCTTGGTCTCACACTTTCAGCGGACCTCAAGTGGAATGACTATATTGAATCCATTGCTAAATCCGCTGCTATGAAAGTCGGTTCTCTGTGCAGAGCCCGGAAGTTTTTCCGTCTGAAACTATCCTGCACATGTATAAATCTACCATCCGCCCGTGCATTGAATACTGCTGCCACATCTGGTCGGGTGCCCCTGCTATTCTCCTCGAGCTTCTTGACAAAGTACAACGGAGAGTCTGTAATGTGATCGATACCGACTTGGCAGACCGGTTGCAGTCTCTCTCTCACTGGCGCGACGTGGCTTCTCTGTGTCTATTCTATAATTACTTTCACGGCTTCTGCTCCGATGAACTTAGATCACTGGTGCCCCCTAGGTACGAATTTGCAAGAGATACTAGATTAGCAACTAGATCCCACACTTTTACAGTGAACCCGATAAAATGCAACCCCAATTTCTACTCCAACAGTTTTTTCTCGCACTTCCCCACTGTGGAATTCCCTTCCGCATGATTGCTTCCCCGACGGCTACAATCTCCAGGAGTTTAAATGTAAGGTCAATAGACACCTCCTAACACACTAACCATCTTTCAAACACTCTTCCCATCTACCCAACCCCCCGCCTCAGTATCCTTACCCATATTCACCCTCCTTCTGACATTTCCTATATATAACCACTATTTCTCTTCACCTTCCCCTATGTAACCCCATGCGCAATAGTAGCAGTGGAATGACCTGCTTGGGGTGAAATGATTAAAAAAATGTTTTACAACACAAACAATGAACTGAAGACCAGGATTGTGGCTGCTTTCACTAACTTAATCAATGAGATCGCCCATAGGAGTTGAAGACGATTTTAAAATCGTCTTGTGGACGTGGTTGAAGCCAATGGTGATTTTATTAAATAAATTTACTCTTTAATATTTTAATATATTATAGTGTAACTTTGGTAAATATATCTGTTAAAATGATATGTCTGTGATATTGACATTGTTGCATAATTTAGACGACAATTCATCTGTCACACCCTGTCCTTGAAAAGCCGAGTGTCGAATAAACTTGTCCTGGTTCATTTAGAAGCAAAGGCCCTCTAAGGTGATTTGCAAACACATACTTCATTTGGCATCAAATAAAAGTATTTTAAACTGCGTGATTCATTTTCTTTTATTTTTTTTTTGTTAGTCTACACGACGGAAATTTATTTTTTAGCCCAAAATGTCATTATTTAGTGGGAAACTTTTGAAATATAAATTTTTACTCATTCGTATTTCGCAGAACTGCCGAATATACGATTGCTTCACGACGATGCCACAAAACAAAAGTGACATAGGTGATTAAATATTTGAACATACATCAAATACGGGTACACGCATAGCAATATTTGCTAAGTTACATATATTGTTTTTTAACTTTATTTTAAAGGACACAGATATCTTTAATCCCATATAGTATATGACTGCACTAACTTTGTTGCAGGTAGGTATTTTCTTAAAATCTGAATGTCGTAACGCTTAGTCGAGACTTAGCACCTGAAGATTTTATGAAACTCATAGTCGTGTTCCTCATGAGAGATAATATGTATATTTATTAATATAAACTAAATTGCCATGCTTTATTACATCGAGTGATATTTTATTTACACCAGCATCATATATGATAATGAGTCGTTTTTAATTTGTCTTTTATGTTATCATTTTTCGGGTTCTAGTGCTATATGTTATATACATTTGATCCCAAACTATATATATCATTTGTAAACGAGTTATTACGCGACCTAGGTTTCTACAATGTGGTGTCGTCAGGCGATTTGCAGAACCGATTTTACAGTTTCTTTTTTATTTTTAACAACGCTCACGTAACGGTGGTTTTTATTTAATATTTTAATTTCTGCGAAGTATAGTCGACAATTTATCCATCGCACCCTGTCAAAATAATTGTATATCTCCGCAACTATTTTGCTTTATTCTATCTATCTATCTATCTATCTATCTATCTATCAGCCTGTTATATCTATCTAAAATATGTATCACACTCTCTTCACCTTTAGCTCTCAATGATGCTTGTGACAACAGTAGAAAAGTTGGGAAAAATCGTAATCTGTCAGAGGAAAGCATTTCACATATCCACTCAACCGATCTGATGTTGACGCGATGCATACCCTGTCAGAGCAGAAATCTAAATGAGAAATCACCATCGAAAGATTGACAGAAATAACAGCGAATTTCCCGATTCTTCACTCAGAAGAATTTGATGAAGAGAAGAAAAAATAACGAATGAAAATTTTACGAATATTTACCTGGAAAATCGCGTAAAAATAAACGACAAAACAGAAAATAGAATCTTGGGGAAAACATTTAGAATCTTCCAATGACATTGACTTTTGTCAAATGAATGTTGCTGCGGGTTTAATTATTAATATTTTTGGATGGTTCTATCATCTGTGGGATAATATATTCATTTCAGTAAAAGAAGTCTCTAAACATATCGAAAAACCTCGAGAGCGTAAAAAAAACTCGACCCTCAAAAAACCATTAGCCCAGATAAAATTCCAGTGGTCGTCCTTGAGAATATCAACCTAGAATTATTCCCGAGGAGTTTAAAATATATCCATAAAAAAAAAATTCTTTTTAAAGATTTTTAAGTGTTCTTAAATTTTTGATCAGGAGTCTATTTAGCCAATGTTTGAAGAAGACATCTTTCTTTAGTGTTATGGGGAAACACACCTATTCCTCAGATAATGGACTCTCCCTCTTATATTAATGGAAGTTCTTAGAAGTTCTTGGGAAGCTCATAGAAGTTATTTAGAGTTCTATTGGCGTTCAGTAGAAATACTAGGCAGTTGATATTTGTCGGCAGTTAGCCGAATACTAAGGAGTCAGTTTACAGTGGACGATTTCCAGGCTCCTAACATTTTGGGAGCTTAAGTCGATTAGCAACCGACGTAACAGGATTATAACATTCAGTGCGAAAATTACTCCACAACACTTAGCATGTGGAAGGTGGCATACGTATGTAGTGAAATACGTCCTTATACCCCTCACATTTTAATTTTATAGCTTCGGTGATCAACAACGAACACACGGACAAATAATGAACGAAGAAAATTATGGTTTGGCAACAAAGCAAATATTATGGTTTGGCAACAAAGTAAATATTATTTATATTCATAATGTGTAGACAATATGAAGCTAAAATTATGCATTGAGAAAGTGAATAGTGAAATTAATTGTGATTTTAAAATTAATCGTTCATAAATTAATGTTGTGGTATACAGAACACCCGGATTAAAAGGAAGAATTTAATTCGCGATATCCTATCCACAAAATACAACACAAATTTCAAGATAAGTCAACGCAATAAGAAATGTTTGTATAAAATTAGAAAATAGTATATTTAAAAACATATATACAGAATAAACAATTTGTATACTTTTTACAATTTTTTTTTATAGAAAAATGTCTTGTAAATTTAAAGAAAATTTAAGTGTGTTGAACAAAGTGTCTGCGTTTTGCTGTTTGCAATTCAAATAAGTCGTAGAGTAATCTCTTTTTTTTTTTTAATCATATCACCCCGAGCATGCGGTAACGCCACTGACGTGCAGGGGGCTACGTAAAAGAGAAATCCGGAAACCACATTCTAAACAGTCTATTTCTTTCTTTTTATGTATCCGACGCTAAGTAGGTGGAAAGGGTCGATCAATTTTACCGTGAAAAAGAGAGTGTGAGCGAGAAATGACCGACGAGAGGGTAAAGGATCAAATAGAAATAGTAGTAAATAGCAGAATATGTTTGTGTCAAAAGTTTAATCAATCTACTGAACTAATAAAGTCTGCGTTCCTTTCCCTTTTCTGGACGGCGAGAGATGCAAAAAGTTTTATGCGCAGTTGAGGATATCTGTTGTTTTCTTTTCCTTCTTCTCTTTTGTATTTGTTGAGTCTACAACGAACCTGTCTGTCGTTTCTTTGGTCTTTCTGACCTCTGCGCCTCCATTTATGGGTTAAATAATAGGATAGACTAGGTTCTATAGCTTTGGCTAGCAACCAATCTTCCGTAGAAAGCAATGACCACCTACTGCGGGATAATCTTCTGTCCAGTCAATCATGTCTTTTTCGAGACATGATCGCCCAAAGCGTGTATCACCTACGGCACTTAACTGATTGATCAACGAGAAGGTCGTCGAGCACCTGAATAGGAACAACGTCTTGTGTGATTAGCAGTACAGGTTTCGATTAACCTGATCCAGTGTTGAGATCCTAACTACCATTAAACACAGAATTAGCGAGGGTTTTGATGTAAGAAAGGGACGTATAAATTACACATCTTGAAGTCGTTCAACAATATGTGGCAAAAAGGTTTACTATAAAAGCTCCCCGTATATATAATCACTGCAAGAGTTTTCTCTATTATAAAATCCTTCCTGACTGGTAGGTCTCTGTAGTAAGTTATCATCAACGCAGGCGTCTCCCAGAGGTCATTGCTTGGACAAATCCTCTTTCTGATTTACATAAATGATCTACCTGAGAATATTCTCCAATCATTCTATATATCAACCATCACAGGCAATCGTTCCACTGACTCATTAACATGAATCAGGCTTCTCTCCCTGAAAGTAAAATGCCTTGCTTGGGGCCACACGATTATATATATATATATATATATATATATATAAATTGTGAACATCTATCCTGATGATACCACGATATACAGGCACATTTTCAAAAGTCTTGACAATCAAAAATTGGGAGCTGACCTCTTTCCCGACCTAACAATAACTTCCCAGTTGGAGAAAAACTAGCTGTTTGCATGCAATGTCTCCAAACGCAAACTCGTTACATTGCATCATGGCCAATCAGACCACGAATTACCACGAGTCACGACGAACAGCCATCCTCTCGAGTAGAAGTGGTGGTTATATTTATCTGTTTCAACGGTAAAATGTTAGAAAAACATCCGGCACAAAGCTACCTCACTAGAATGCGAATAATGTTTGAAAATTTAAAGATTATCTAATTTCAAATTTCAACGACGTATAAGCCCCACTATAAAGTTTTCCTCACTTTTAAAATATTTATATTGGAGCGCGTAATTTAAATAACCCCATAAATTTAGGGATATTTTTAGCAGTTCTTTCCACAGAGTGTCACTAAGAGAATTAGATATAGATTAATTCTTTTTCCAGTTGAATTCAGTATATGGGACCTCAGTGTTTGATGTTAGATTCTTCAAGGTAAAATTAATAGTAACTGTAATAACAGACACAGCATCTATAAGAAAACATTTGGCATCCATTGCTCGAACAGTTACAACTACCCTCGGTTGAAGTTTATAAAAGATTTGTCTTACAGAAAATAAGGTTTAGCAAGTCTAATAACTGTTATACTAATAGACGCTAATGGGTTCCAAGTCTGATTCATTTGTCAGTGTCTAGGAAACTGACCAATCATGGGAATTTTGAAAGGAATCCTTTTTTGTCGACTAAGAAAAATTTCGGTGCCACGTTCATAATTTACAGCGAATTTTCTTCCTGACTAAGCAGATTATACGCATGGCAATGGTTTTGTATTAGACATATATATATATGTTGGAATATTATTAATGGATTTCTTTGTCATATTTTTATTAATGTTTGACTCTTCTAGTTGTTCATCTCAATTCCATTAAAGATCAATGAATATAATTTGAATTCTTGTAAATTCCAGAGTAATATTTTCTATATTTACGATCTTTGCCCTCATGAGAGTCTAATACAAAACCATTGCCATGCGTATAACCTGCTTATATGCTTAGATATAACATCTCTTGTCATCCATCCCCAAACATTTTCAATTGGTTTCAAGTCCGGTGAGCATGCAGGATGTCCCAAGAGATGGACCCCATTTTCTTTTAGAAAGGTCAAGGTCCGTCTTGCAGCATGGATTGCAGCATTATCCTGTTGAAATAACCATCCATACCCACACAAACGATGGCCCTCCGTCATCAAAGATGCTTTATGTAGCATGTTAACACAACCAGCCGCTCTCTGACGACCCTGCATCACCTGGAGCCCCATCGTCCCTCTGTAAGAAAAGGCACCCCATACCATTAGGGACCCTCCACCACTATGACGTGCGGAGAAAATTTCAGGAGGCATGTTTTTGTTATACCAATATCGTTGGAAACCGTCAGGACCATCGAGATTGAATTTTTTCTCATCAGAAAACAGGACTTTCTTCCACTTCTCAACGTGCCATATATATATATATATATACCCGAGTGAATACAGAACGAAGAAATAATTCTTACAACGTCCAAAATATTAATTTAAAACACTGCGCAATATATAATATATAGAGCTGTGAATATTTATTATAAATTATATTTTAGAACATGTACAAATTTTTTCTATATATATCCACGACAAAGGTACGTTTGTTTCGACAATGAAACTTCAATGTCTCATCAGACGGTGTGTCCATATAGAAATATTATGTACATGTTCTAATATATATATATATATATATATATATATATATATATATATATATATATATACCACTTGACTCTAGTTCTTTCACCACCACGTATATCCTTTCCTTTCCTTCCACCTTTGCAACTGTCATCACACCTGTATTCCCATCCTTCTCTTGCTCCTTTCTAACTGGTTCGTCTTTCTCTTCACTCTCTTCTACTTAATCTTTTACTCTTATGTAGCCCCCTGCACATCAGTGGCATTACCGCCTTGCTCGGTGTGATACGATTAAAAATCTAACCGCCAATGAATATTTATTATGTATAATCATGAGCCGTATATATATGCATACGTGTATGCGTTTAGGCATGTAAACACATGCGTATTTTCTAAGTATATGTGAGATTTGTATACTTGCGTAAATATATGTTACTATTGGTTATACGTGTAGGAATCCGGTCTTCAAAAAATATGTATGTGAGTGTGCGAACACAAGCGTTCTATGTGAGCATTTGACGGATGTGTGCCTGCGATATATGTTAGTTTAGGCATAGACGCAATTGTACGTACATATGTGGAATTGTGGACATAATTGTGTATGTGGATATAAGCAAATATACGTGATTGTGTTATTGTGTACGGTTATACGGATATACGTATTCATGTGCCTATACATTCACTATCCCAGAATGATGGCCATTTTTCGACCGGTCTCAGTTAAGTGTCATACCTGATACACGCTTTGGGCAATCAAGTCTCGAAAGAGACATGACTGACTGAGCAGAATTGTCTGCCTGTAAATAATACAAGACCGTAACATAAGGTCAAGACAACCAAAAACAATCAAAAACAATTAACCATCTGTTGTGCCATTGACATACAAAGGTGTATTAAATTACATCGAGCTGCATATAAATAAAAAAGACCAGAAAACGAAAGCTGAGGAAGAAAAACGACCTGAGGAGTGAGAACAATTGTACCTTCACAAATCATTGAAGTTGGCATAACACTTTTTTTGATTAGGCAGTGTTATGCCGACTTCAAATTTTCGTGAAATTTCCATTTTGGTGTTATCATTCCTCAGGGCTTTTTCCCTAATTCTCTCTCGTTTTCCTGACTGTGTTATATATATATATATATATATATATGTGTGTGTGTGTGTGTGTGTGTGTGTGTGTGTGTATTCTAAAAGAAAGCGACTTGAAGGTAAAATCCCACAGATATCCTAGTAATACTAATTATTAAAAGTTAAAAATTAAAACTGATTCGGTCATAGGGTTCAGTGAAATTAAATTTATTTATTTACAGAGCCAATACTTATTACATATTAAAAAACATCAAATTTTCAAGATCGTATGGCCATTTCAACGAGTGAATCTAGCACGTGCATTATTGGCGATCTTTATCATTATGGTAAAACACAATTATTTGTTTGAATGTGTGTAAAGAAAACGGAAGTAAGGGTTGCGGAATGAAAAGGAAAAGGAAGAATGAAAAAGAAGAAAAAGTCAGGTAGAAAAAAAGAAAGAGGAAGGAAAAAGCGTGTCAGATTGGCAGTGATGAATGATTGTAATGTTATATGGTCGTCATTTCTTTTCTCAGAACTTACCTTATATTTGTCGCTCTGTGAAATCAATTGCAAAAATTCGTGCCTTTGAGAGCTTAGTTCTATTTCGTCAGTTTCAAATGTTTACTGTTTCTGAAGCTTTTTATGATTTAGATATAAATGCAAACAAAGGTATTTCAAACTCAGCGTAATCCACCTATCTAGTATATTCAATTAAATACCAATATGTTCCGGGGAAAATAAATAACAGTTTCAAAAAATAATAAAAAACAACCGGCTTTCTCTTTTCCAATCTTTTCACTTTTCATTTTCGTTTGTTTGTTTTTTTTCAATTGGAGTAGAGTGACTAATCGATCGCCAGTTTCACACTCCACCTATGTCTATTGAACAGGTGTAGAGGCTCATCCCTTGTTCCCTGTTTAGGATGTGGTTTCCGGCTTTCTCTTTTCTAATCTTTCCACTTTTCTTTTTTGTTTATTTTTTTCAATTGGAGTAGATAGACTGAACTATCGCCAGGTTCACACTCCACCCACGTCTATTGAACAGGTGTAGAGGCTCATCCCTTGTTCCCTGTTTAGGATGTGGTTTCCGGCTTTCTCTTTTCTAATCTTTCCACTTTTCTTTTTTGTTTATTTTTTTCAATTGGAGTAGATAGACTGAACTATCGCCAGGTTCACACTCCACCCACGTCTATTGAACGGGTGAAGAGGCTCATCCCTTGTTCCCTGTTTAGGATGTGGTTTCCGGCTTTCTCTTTTCTAATCTTTCCACTTTTCTTTTTTGTTTATTTTTTTCAATTGGAGTAGATAGACTGAACTATCGCCAGGTTCACACTCCACCCACGTCTATTGAACAGGTGAAGAGGCTCATCCCTTGTTCCCTGTTTAGGATGTGGTTTCCGGCTTTCTCTTTTCTAATCTTTCCACTTTTCTTTTTTGTTTATTTTTTTCAATTGGAGTAGATAGACTGAACTATCGCCAGGTTCACACTCCACCCACGTCTATTGAACAGGTGAAGAGGCTCATCCCTTGTTCCCTTTTTAAGATGTGGTTTCCGGCTTTCTCTTTTCTAATCTTTCCACTTTTCTTTTTTGTTTATTTTTTTCAATTGGAGTAGATAGACTGAACTATCGCCAGGTTCACACTCCACCCACGTCTATTGAACAGGTGTAGAGGCTCATCACTTGTTCCCTGTTTAGGACGTGGTTTCCTGCTTTCTCTTTTCCAATCTATTCACTCTTACGTAGCCCCCTGCACACCAGTGGCCTTACCGCCTTGCTCTGTAAAAAAACAATGTTTTGCAATGCGCTTCAACGACAGGATGTCAAATAATTTATTCTTGTTTCTTAAACTATGATTGGAATCAAATTACTTTCTCATTTGTATCTCTGAGCAAAAGAACCGGAAACAAAAGCTAATCATAGTGTAATCCAAGCTAATGTGGTGGAAAAGTTAAAAATTATATTTTCGATATTTACAGCCTGAGAAGATTTTATATATCTAGTTTCTGCGAACGGAATTTGTTGAAATGTTTTAAAATCTAAACATTTCAACAATTTATGACATTTGTTAATTTGAAACATGTATACGCATTTGTAATTTTGTTTTACTTATTTCATTTTGTGACATACTGCATCATACATCCGTAACAACCTACTTTTATTTTTCTTTTAAAATTGATTGCGCGTTGGTTGTCTACCAATTATCTGTAAACTTGTTTGTGTTTTTCCTCGCTTTGCTTTCCGAAGAGCAATTGGATACTACATGATTAGATTTAACTGACATTTCATTTAGCATGAGACAATGGTGAGAAAATTGACCAAATAAGTCTGTCTACAAAAATAATGAGGCCGACAAAAGACACAAAACTGATTTCAGAAAATATTGTAGAAGCCAAGAGAATCTTCATTTATCTTTTGTAAAATTATAACCGATGATTATAGGATGTAGGTGATCACGGCTTTCCACGTCTCCCTATCACTGGTGGCTCTTATCATGCTTTCTCTTGTTACACCACGAAATTCCCGTTCTGTCATCCACCTGCTCAGATCTTTTAAATATGTTATCCCCTACATTATCCTGTCTTTTTTCCATCTATCTGGCCTGTTAGTATCAGATTCTTCAAATCCTCCTTCTTCATTGCATGTCCCAGGAATTTTAGCTGTCTCTTCCTGATGCTCAGTATAAATTTCCTTTTCGTTTTCATCCTTTCCAAAACCTCATCATTGCTCACATGCTCGAACCATGATATTCGCAGCATCCTTCTCCAGAACCGCATTTCAGTTACTTCAAGTTTTTCCTTCATCTTTGATGATATTGCCCAGCATTCACTGCCATATTGAAGAACTGGCAACACATAGCAATCCAATACTCTATTCTTTGTTTCTAGAGTAAGTGTTCTGTTTCTTATTACTCTACTCAGCTTCTGTAATGCATCCTTGTGCTTTTGGATCTCAGGAATATAAATGTATAGAAACTGTTGTGACCATAAAGTGAGGGGTCAGTTTATATATTGATTGTAATATGGAACTGATCCCCCACTTTATACGCACCATGCTTCTGTAGAACCACATTTCAGTTGTTTCAAGTTTTTCCTTCATCTTTGATGGGATTATCAAGCATTCACTGCCATATTGAAGAACTGATATCATATAGCAATCCAATTTTCATTTCTTTGTTTCTAGCGAGATTTTCCTGTCTTTTAATACTCTACTCAGTTTCTGGAACGCGTCCTTTGCCATGCTAATTCGCCATCGGTTCTCCGTATCGCAATTTCCGTCTTCTGTTAGGACACTTTCTAAGTAAATTCTTGAATTCTTAAATGAAGTATTTGAAGTACGAATGATTCTCGTTCGATTCTGTTTCATTCATTGAACGCAATTGAACTTCCTCTCGCCATGGGTTAAATAACAATGTTGACTTTCTTATGTTCAGGTTGCAACTAGTTTAGGAGAAGAAAAACACTAAATTTAAAATCAGCAAGAGCAGTATTTTTCTATACCTCTGAGATAACAAAGTATTTATAATTTTTACATTATTCAAACTGCTCTTTTCATCTTTATTGCCATGTTTATGACGTTTCGGCCGTTGTACGCTCCGGTATTTTCAGGTGCTAGAAATTTTTAAAAATCAGCATAGCTGAAACAGGATCACCGCCCCCTATGATGCGAAACTGAAATAATTGATAATTGAGAACCCAGTCTGTCCTGTTATTTAATCTATAACTGGAGGGAAGAGACGATTTAATACCTTTCCCAACGGTATTTGCGCGTAAGTGAATGCAACGAATTCAACTCGAATTCGAACTCGTCACCAGATTTCTCGTTCAACCCATATCAACTGCACCGCAACTTACATCAGAATTAGTAGTACTCACAAAAATCCTTACAATCTAAAATGTTTTTTGGCTTTATTCAACTTGTAAAAGGTTGATAAACCGTAGGTAACATCAATCTTAATCCTACTGATTTCACAGTCGCCAGCCTATGTGCGTGTATGTGTGTTTTGCGTTTGGAAACCATAGAAACGATGAGTGACCAAAGGAAGATGTCAAGCCGAAAATTGACCCGAAAATAACTTGTGTCTAATTCCTGACTGTAATAAGCATCAGTGAATACGAGGGTCATTGAATAAATAAGATGGATTTTTCGTTATAAGGATTTCTACGAGGGTCATTCAATAAATAAGGTGAATTTTTCGTTATATGGACTTCTTCAAGGGTCATTCAATAACTATGGTGAATTTTTCGGTATAAGGACTTCTACGAGTGCCATTCAATAAATAAGGTGAATTTTTCGGTATAAGGACTTCTACGAGGGTCATTCAATAGATAAAGTGAATTTTGGGTATAAGGTCTTCTATGAGGGTCATTCAATAACGAAGGTGAATTTTCTGGTATAAGGACTTCTACGAGTGTCATTCAAAAATCAGATGAATTTTCGGTATAAGGACTTCTAATACAGATAAAATCTTACTTTTTAATTTTTTTTTCCTTTACTTCTTCTCCAAAGTGAATTAATTTTATTGCAGATTGAAAAAAAATCTTTGAGAATTTTGGAGATTAACAAAGATGGCTGACCAAGAAGCATGCTCCAGGATTGAGCAGAGGTCAGTTATGAAGTTTTTGGTTGCTGAAGGGTGCAAAACAGTTGAAATTCATAGAAGAATGTCAACCGTGTATGGTGCCACATGTTTCCGCCAGAGAAATATCTACAAGTAGACTAAATTCTTTAAAGAAGGACGGAGATGATTTGAGGATGAAGACAGGCCTGGGAGGACTACAGAAGTGAGGTCTTCTGAGGTAATCGAATCAGTCAGTGACCTCATTCAGTCTGACAGAAGGGTAACAGTGGATGACATTGCAAGGACTTTGAGCCTATCTGTTGGGACAGCACACAAAATTGTCCATGATGACCTTGCACGGAGTCGTCTTGCATCAAGACAGCACAAAGCTTCACACAGGGGCCCAAACGGTGCAGACTATCAACAAGCTGGGCTGGGAACTGCTCCTTCATCCCCCTTACAGCCCAAACCTTTCCCTTCAGACTTTCACCTGTTTGGTCCCTTGAATTTTGAAAGTGACGATGAAGTCAAAAGTGCTGTGAGCGACTGACCGTCCAAAGATTTTTACGCTAAGGGAATACGGAAGCTTGTGAACAGACGGGAAAAGTGTGTGACACTGCTGGGAGACTATGTTGAAAAATATAAAAAAAAAAGTAAGCTTCTATCTGTATTAGAAGTCCTTATATAAAAAAATTCACCTTATTTATTGAATGACCCTCGTATTTCTTTCCCTCTCAGGATGCAGACGTTCATGACTTTCCACAAAATATTTTTCTTCATTATCAGCCGTAGAGATTTCTGAAATATATTGTAGTGATTAAGTGTTGCCTCCTATACGGATTCGATTTCTGTGTATTTCTTCTCATAGACTACCGTTTAAAGTTACAGACACTAGTCTATATTGCTATTTAAACCAATATATGCGGAAGAAAAAATGGATTTATACCTTTCTAAAGGGCATATTCTTCAGTGAACAAAACAAATGGATCCGGGTTGTCCTGTGTGATAATAAAGTATATCCGATAGTAAGGTCTCTGAACGGGATGTTTTGAGAAGGAGGACATAACATGTTAATTGGTATTGTTACTCGATTCATGTGCGTTGTGGTGCAGTGGATATCGGCTCCTCGGAACGAGAAATGGGGGAGCCGATTTCAAATTCCAGTTGAATTCGTTGCATTCACTTACGCGCAAATACCCTTGGGAAAGTTATTAATCTGTCTCTTCCTTCCAGTTATGGGTCAAATAACAGGACAGATTGGGTTCTATAGCCTTGGCTGGCAGCCAATCTACCGCAGAATGCAATGGCAATCTACTACGGGATAAACCTCTGCCCAGTCAGTCATGTCTCTTTCGCGACATCATCGCCCAAGCGTGTTTCACGTATGACACTTAACTGACCCGATTCAACAAGAACATTACCTGCAATAAACTTTTAAGAAACTTACCAGTGGCCACAAAAAAATAAAATATCTTTATTTAATGGCCAATATAGAGTTCAATATGTCATTTTTAACTCGGGTTTCGATCGCCGAATCTATTTTCTGCACCGATAACCATAACGCTACCCGCTGTTTTTTGAAGCCTTTCTATTTAATGATTCGGTTTTTCTTTTATGTTATCGTTAATCAAATCCTCTACCGAAATTCTTCGAGTAAGTTCTTCGCAATGTTTCTTCGTTTTCGTGTTATTTGATGGGTTCTATGAGCATCGAATTCTTCAAGTTATCTTCCTTCGTTGTCCCGAAACGGTCTACTGTCTGCTACTGATTGGCATTAATCTATTTTGTAAACCTTCATTTCTTGTCTTCTCAGTCGATGTTGCTCTCAAATGATACAATGCTGATTGCAGACACGGAAAAGAAACTGCAAGACCTCTTATAAAACGTAGTTAAAGAGAGTGGCAAAAAAGAATTACAAATAATCTGCTAGAAAATCAAATGCATGGTCATCAGCAAAAAGAACACCCCAAAATGCCAAATACAGGTGAGGGATACTAAAATTAAGCAGGTACAAAAATTTAAATACCTTGAAAGTTTTCTAACAGAAGACAGAAAGTGTGATACAAAGATCTGAAGGCGAATTGGCATGGAAAAAGACGCCTTCTAGAAGCTGAGTAAAGTATCAAGAGACAGGAAACTTTTACTAGAAACAAAGAAGAGAGTACTAGATTGCTATGTGATGTAAGTTTTTCAATATGGTAGTGAATGCTGGACAATATCATCAAAGATGAAGGAGAGAATTGAAGCACCTGAAATGTAGTTCTACAGAAGGATACTGCGGATATCATGGATCGAGAATGTAAGCAATGATGAGGTTTTGGAAAGAATGGAAACGAAAAGGAAATTAATATTCAGCGTCAGGAAGAGACAACTAAAGATCCTGCGACTTTTAATGGGGAAGGTGGGATTGGAAAGCCTGATACTAACAAGCCAGATAGAGAGAAAAAGAGACAGAAGAAAGCAGCGGATAACATATTTGAAGGGCCTGAGCAGGTGAATCACAGAACGGGGGGTGAAATGAGAAAGTGTGCTCAGAGCCACCATGGATAGAGAGGCGTGGAAAGCCGTGATTGCTTACATTCTAAAAAGACAAGGCACATAGAAGAAGAATACACCAAAATCTGTCTACGAAAAATTTGCTAGGCTGATAATCTTCTGCATACAAGTGAATCGATTATATTGAATCAATTACTCCGGCTGCTACTAGTTGTACATTTATAAATTTATCATCGTCTGTGTATTGACTATCTCTTGCCAAATATAGTCTGGTGCTCCTCTTGTATATCTTGAAAAAATTTAAAGAATTGCCATTAAAATACAATTGACCCCGTTCTGGTATTTGGACTTGCTGTCATTTTCTCACTAACTTGACATGGCTTTCCTCTGTCCTTTCTAGAAATAAGCCCATGGCAACTGTTCTAATGAGGTATTTTCCCTTAATACTCCGAATGGATTAATTTAAGAGAGTTACTAGATTGGATTTGCTTTGTGGTGCAAGGGATACGAGAAATCGGAGAGCTGAGTTTGAAATCCAGTCAAGTTTGTTAAATTCACTTATTCGAAAAAAAACCTTGGGAAAGGTATTAACTCATTTATTCCCTCCATCTATGGGTTAAACAACAGGACCGTTTGTGTTCTATAGCCTTGGCTGGCAACGAGTCTACCGCAGAAAGTAATGGTAACCAACTCCGGGAAAATCTTCTGCCCAGTCGGTCATATCTCTATCGATAAGATGATCAGCCAAGAGTGTATCCCGTATGACCCTTAACTAAGTGACTGTCTAGATTGGCAACTGGGTATAACCTTTTCCTGTTGAACTACATAGATGCACCGGTCTGTTATATGCTAAACTTTTCATTCCTCACACTTCTTGCTTGAAGAACTCCCTTCTGATTTCATGCTTCGTTGCTATTTCTACATATGAAAGACCCAATTTAAGTTAGAGCTGCCGAACAAGAGAGACAAGACGAATCTCCTATCATCACCAATCCATTCGCTCCACTATTTCCGTAAAGGTTCGATTAAGAGCCCTGAAAGAACTTTTTGTTTTAAAAGTAATTGGGAAAATTGAAAGCTCTGATTATTCTAAACATATCTTTCGCTTCGTTGTGAACATTGAATTCGACGATTGTACATTCTGTTTTTATTGTTAATTATTTTGTATATGCATAAAGAATTTTTCCATAACTCATCCAGGCGACTTCAGACTTATTCATCTATTTTTTTTTTTTTTGGTCTGTATTTTATTTAATCAACACAAGTGTACATGTGTGTCTGATCTGGTTTGAAGTAGTAGAAAAACGGCTACCGGGTTTTCAGCGTGTCTTTCCTGAGAGCAAAATACACAGCGTGGGCAGGAAAGTTCACTGTTGTTATAGACGTCTTCATGAGTGACGAGACCATCGTCACAATTAGCGACTCGAGAGCGTCGTCATAATTTGTGCCGTTTCGACAGTATCAACCATGACTCTGGTTCCGGTCATCATCATCTCAACAAGTTCCAGACCAGGGGGCAGCGAGCCAGCCGTGTGGTGGTGTTACAGCCAACTAAAATGCGACTTCTCTCGCCATATAATGTCTTTCTAAACCATGTTCTTTTAGTTTTCTTTCTACACTCCTCCCAACTAAAGTCGTCTTATTCTTTTTCAATCGTCTTACGGTCGCTTCTGCTTGGGAATACTAGGTGCATATAAAGATAGCATAAAGTGCAGGTGATGTAATGTGATAGTGATTTGAGTTTCAGTTCCAATTGGGTTCGTTATATTTACGCCCAATTACGTTTAGGAAATGTATGAATCTAAATCTTCTCCCCAAACTAAATATAACTAAAACTTGTGTACAAAATAGTTACATTTCGGCATTAAATAACCCATAGAGGCGTCGATATGTTGCTAAATAAAAATTAACACCCCATCCAGCTCTTTCAATCCCTGTAACCCCACCTGCGTCTGCTTGACATTATCGTTTTACTTGCTGTGACATGATTAGAGACATCATTGACGACAAATAGCAAATTAATTGAATATAATTATTCCACATCACGTCAGTGGCAAACGTCTTTCAGAGAAGGCGCAGTGAGTTTATGTATTGAACGTTAGTATTGGCGATGTTGACAGAAGACAAAAAAGTTCTCTAACACCATTAAAAAGATAATATTTTTGTTTGGGAGGTGGTCAAATTAGCAAACCCTTTCTTTTTCTTTTTACCCCTGTTCACAGATTTACGAACATTTTCGAGATCACTTGAGAATTTAACCCTATTAAGACAAATGTAAATGGATAGCTAGTCAAGAACCGTTGAGATTCGGAAGGTCATTGATGAAAAGCAAACAGAAAGTAAGCCCAAGGAGCAAACTCGCAAAGTAGGTCCGGGCAGGAACATTTATATTGATGTAAAAAGATCTGAAAGAATGTCGCTTTAAGAACATGCATTTCGATTGAAGAAAGAGTACATGAAAACAAATAATTCCTCCAGAAATACGGTACGCTTTCAACTTAGTGAAGAATATCCTTTGAAAGTAAAGATCTTTTCTTTTACTGACATCAGCCTTTTATAATGAACTTATTTTAGAAATGATTGGAAAACGTGCCCGTATACAAATAGTTAACCTAATGGCGATGTTGGTTTTCTGTACACAAGCAACAAACTTCAGAAGGGGATCAGACATATATTGGCAGTATGAAGGCTTAGCAATGGGTTAGCTATTATCACAAGCAATGGTTAATATATTCATGGAATAATTTAAAGAGTTGGCGTTAAATGGCTGAGATGACACTTTCATGATTTGGCCACACCAGGAAGAAATCCAGCTAGGAGTGGACCATGGGAACTAAATAAGAGAAAAAAATGTACAGTAAACTAGCATTACTGAACGTACTAATATCTAGAACAGAGCATGGGTTCAAGACACGAATTGCAGCACAACTACAACTCCCAATACCTCCATACATTGTAAAGAAAGCGATCGATTCTTAAAAAATCGAGAAAGAGTCATAATAAGCAAGAAATGATTAGTATAAACAGTACTCTACAACGTAACACCTATCGTGGGTACATGACATCATCTCCAACAAACGTAGATGAAAGGGTGCAGGAGATAAAGACACTCGGTAAACAGCCTCGTTCTGTTTACCCTAGATGAAGGGATTATCGGAAAGAATATAAAAGATCATGTTGTCCATATAACATCAGGACGACCTTCCAAATCTTCGGAGATACCTCGCCCGATTAAGGCCTGCAGTAGAGGAGAACATGATTAAGGACTATGTGTACGCTATCCCAGCTGTGGTAAGAAGTATAAAGGAGACTTTTACTACCTCTTTAAGCTAACTAAAGCCTGACAAACACCGAAATAGAAAAATCAGGCTGACCAAATATGGAGGCAGAAAAGAGATAACCGCTTCCTGAGATATCCATTTGAAATAATATATAGAGAATACACTGGGAAATAGCAAAACTTAAGAAATCAGCACATATGCTAGGTCACAAAATTCTCCTTAGCTGGCTAAGCAGAAAATAAATACACTATGGAAACTGCTAATACGGAATGCTAGAGAAAAACAAATACAAAACCAATATTGTAATATGTATGGTTGGTCATATATATATATATATATATATATATATATATATATATATATATATATATACTAGCAGTATAGCCCTGCGTTGCTCAGGTGTAATGGAAACTAATCCATGGTCCTGGAGCTCAGACATAGCCTAAAGAATATTTGTGTGAAGTTTAGGATTTGTATAAAGGACATACAGACAGCTAAACAGATACACACACAAACATCTTGCCTTTTATGTATATATATTATCGATTTTCTGCACTATTGTAAGAACTGCAACCTTGAAACTTCTTAATATCTTTTCTTATGTCTTTGTCTATGAGTGTATCAAATTTGATTAAAATCGGACCACTCCTTCTATAACTCGATTTTTTCGATTATCGATTTTCGATATTTATCTTGACACAAAACCTAGCTAAGAACACTCGCAGATGCTTATAGCACAACTGTGTAAGTCCCATTTATAAATAAGTTTAGATAGATGTGTGTGTGTGTGTGTGTGTGTGTGTGTGTGTGTGTGTGTGTGTGTGTGTTTGTGTGTGTGTAAAAATTAAAACAGACACTTTATTCCATGGTTAAACGGAAATATCGGTCTATTTCAGGCGCACCAACGTCAGCTTCCGTCTTTAATTTTACAGAAGATTTTATTCGCGTAAAGTCTTCTGTACAATAAAGACGGAAGCTGACGTTGGTTCGCCTAAAACAGGCCTATGCGTCCGCTTAACCATTGAATAACGTGCCTGTCTTAATTTTTACATATATTTGCTCTATATCTATTCCGCTTAACCATGGACTAACGTGCCTGTCTAAATGTTTACATATATTTGCTCTATAGGCTTGTAGGTGGATGACTAATATATTATGCTCTCAGTACGATTGAGCTCTCTGGAGAAGAAAATTTGAAAAACAGTTTCCACTTCTGCTATATGCGTGACTCTTCAGAAATGAATTGAGTTCTTTCGGTGATTGGCGTGTGTATACACAGCTTATACACAACACGTTAAAATTTCCCTTCTTTGATTCCATGAGTCGATGGCTTAGGGAGTAGCGACTCTGACTGACACTAAATCGGTTGAGTTTCGATTCCGACCAGAAGCAAGTGGATGCGTCTAGCCACACTGATGAGCTGTGATACAGCGAAACAGGCTTGTATGTGGATGACTAATATATATATATATATATATATATATATATATATATATATTTAGAGCTCTCCTAAAGAGTTATCCTACCACTTTATATGCAGGATTGGATTCTTCTATATCTACACCGCATGTTTATATATATATATATATATATATATATATATGTGTGTGTGTGTGTGTGTGTGTGTGTAGGAAAATCTCATTCATCATTAAAAATCAACAAAGGAGTCATCCACACACACACACATAATATACATATATTGCTACTGTATTTTCGAAGTCTACCATTCTTCCAGAGTGCTCAATCAGGATGTGAGAGCGTAAATAGTCATCCGCAGACAAATCTGTTTCGCTGTATCACAGCTCAGCAGAACGGTTAGACATCAGATTGCTTTTCAGAATTGAAACCCGACCGAATTGCCATCAATCGGCGATTCTGCCACTAAGCTATGGGACGCTCGGTAGAAGAAGGCACGCCTTTAGCGTTTTATATACAATGTAAACATACGCCAGTATCTGAGAGTGTTATATGTTTATGGCTGGAAGAATTCATTCAATCATGAAACAGACTGTCGCAACTCGTTTTGCATTGTTTTATTTACATACGCTTCATCCCTGATATTAATCATCTTTAACTATAAATATAACACAAATTAATATATTTACTTTCTCTTCTTTTACACATACACACATATATTTATAGACATATATTAATTTGTAATATATATATATATATTTCTAAACTCCTACAAAACCTAAAAATGGTTAGTTGGTGGTAAAACATAATTAAAATTAATTAAATCTTCCTTGTCGATCGTATTTAATGACATATGATGCAAAGAAATGTTACTGCCCAAATATACAACATTACTGTAGTCAACGAACTAAAATAAACGTGAGTTTCAAATGATTTTTAAAAAGAATTTCAAACTTTGAACAGTTTCATGAAATGATTGCGTGCAGGAGAAATATTTTTAAATAAACTTAAAAAAAAATATTTATGAAAATATTTTTACAAGTTCCGAAACTTCGTAAATCAGTTCACTTTCTCATCTCAACATTATATTTCATTATTTATATGTGTTTATATGCTACAAAAATAAGCATAAAATAAAATGTATCACTAAAATCCTGCACGATATTGCAAAATGTTTTTCTGTTTGCACGCCGATAAGAATGTATGTAGAAATTATTTTTGTCCTTTCTTGACGTTTTTCTTGGTTTTGCTTTCCAAGTGATTTTCTTTCTTTAATAAAATTCATGTAAAAGTTCCCGGATTAGCTTAGAGGTATTCGGTGTGATAAGTAGAATTGTTGTTCCGTGTTCAAATTCCAGCGGTGATCATTAAGTTTCGCAATAATACATTTATTAATAGTGTACCCATTGCTCTTGTTGGAAACCAGTTTCGAAAAAAGAAAATTGAATTTAATTTCTGTTCGGTTTGGGGATATCATATCTATTCGATAAAACCTACTTCCTCCTGCTCACAAGAGTAACGTCAAGTGCTTTGAGAATGTGAAACTTTAGGCCATATGAAGTTCCGGAGGGTGAAAATGTGTGAAGCAGCATCATTTAGTGACATGTATATGGCTACTTAAATATTATATGAAGACACATATTTATAGGTAGATGTGGTTAATAGATTGGTCTTGGTGCTGTAGATGTCGGCTAGGAACGAGAAATCGGAGAGCCGCGTATATATTTTAGGTAAATTAGTAGCATGAATCCTTCTCTTCTTCCTCCAGCTATTGGTTAAATAGCAGGAGAGATTGGATTCTATATCGTTGGTTGGCAACCAGTCGACCGACCGAAGAAAAAAATGGCAATCTACTGCGAAAAAATGTTCTGCCCATTCAGTCATGTCTCGAAATAGACATGATCGCCAAAGTGCGTATCACATGTGGCATTTAACCAACTGGCAGATGCTTGGTGTGGGGGCTATGCAATAAAGTAGGATTGTCGTTGCGAGTTCAAATTGCAGTCGGGAGAGTTACGTTCACATTTGCATATATAGTTTTAATAATTTCAGATTATTTTTCTTCTCCCAAATTGGGTATGGATACCCGGGAAGATGGGACTCTCTTGCCAACAAAAACAAAAAAAACGAAAAAAAAAACAGTCTTTTGGGGGTAATAGAATTTTCACCCGACATAACCTACTACTACGGACACCACAACTGCTATGACTAGTCAATACATTTAATAGGCAGGCCTACTGGTCTCGAAACTTTCTGAAAATTTTCTCATAACTGTGCTGAACATTTTAAACTTCTTATGATTCAGTTAAACTACAATTTCGTTCAAACGACTTTGTTGGAGGTTTAGTCAATATGCGTTTCAATTTTCAAGGTTCCCGTAAGGCTATAAGAGAACGGGTGATGAAATGAAAGGATCTCAGTTCTTTGTCTAGATCAGGGGTTGGCAACTCATTCGACCCCGCGGATCGGAATTGTGTTGTAATGACGGGTCGTGGGCCGGGCGAAGGTCATTAATGAAAAATTAAGGAAAATTACATATGAACACCCCTGTCAACCTACATATTTAAGACCATAATGAAAATAAACGTTGAGAAATCAGAAAAACTAAAGAAAATCTAAAATTAAAAAACACCTAACAAAAATTACTTTACCTCAATGAACGTCAAAATCAACTGAAAACAAATGGATGAAATTATGACGTAAATTTGACACTGGCATTGAAAATTGTACCACAAACGAACTGCACGCACACATCAAACAAAAACGAAACACATATACCCATACATACGAGTACAAATATTTGCAAACATATACACTTACTTATAATAAGATAAGAATATGACCCGTTGAAAGATTCCAGCTTTTACATAGGGTAGGTGACAGGGGTAAGCGAGGGGGTTCGCTGTTGGAGAAATTAAATAGAAAACCGACTGAGACAACATTGTACCTTTGAAGGTGTCCCCGCCTAATGTCTGTCGCCGGTCGGTCGGTCGGTCGGTCAAATCGGCTCTCAGTTTTTGTTTTACGTTTATTTTTTATTTTTTACGAAGAAATGGAGAGGATTGGATTTTAATAGTGTTTTGCGGTCATAATATTCAAATTTGGAATCAGTGGAAGATAACAGCAAGGCCTTTTGTTGAATTCGAAAGCCTCGTCTCTCATGTTAAAAATAAAGTCATTGGCAATCAGGCTCGCGGGCCGGTCAAAATGCCTTCGTGGGCCGGATCCGGCCTGCTGGCCGTAGGTTGTGGACCCTTGGTCTATATTGTAAAATTATACTTTAATTAAGTAAGCCTTTTTCTATTATTCATGCTAGTTTCTGTTTCGTTCTCAATCTATTCAAATATACACTCAAATATAAATAATTGGCAAAATATCTATCATATTATCTCAAAAGAAATAAAAGAAATCTCCCTTGACCAGCGGTCGAGAGCGAGGGAAAATTTTTTTTTTTTTAATCATTTCACCCCAAGCAAGGCATTCCACTGCCACTAATTGCGCATGGGGCTACATAGGGGAAAGTAAAGAGAAGGAGTGGTTAGACATAGGGAATGTCAGGAGGAAGTTGACAGATGAGTAAGGATAGCGAGGATGAGGGTTGGGCAGATGGGAAGAGTGTTTGATAGAATGGGAGCAGGTTAGTGTGTTAGGAGGTGTCTATTGACCTTACATTTTCGCCCCAAAAGTATTTTACTCGACCGGCACCATTTTCTTAATAGTCGCCTTACGTAAACATAGCGTGAATCGCTGATAGAAAGCAAAAATTGAAATTTTAATTAAAATTTCGAACGTGTTAGAAAGGATTTTTTTAAATATTAAAAATATATTAACAATATAATTTGATCAAAAATTTCTGACATTACATAAATATTCTATGAATTTAAATATTCTGCAAACATGTTAATAGACCTTAAAAAATTAAATTAATTAATTAGTGACACTGGGCATATTGTAATTGTTAAAAGCCCGTTTATAATCATGACCTCTGTAAATCTGGGGTTAATCATCTTTATTACATAACTTTATAAATTTCACCTTTTAACCCTTCTTAAGCTGATGAAACCACCTCATTTACTAGCTCTTTAGCTTGAAGGGATCTGAAGCTGTTCGGCTTTAGAGTTTCCGGTTATCTTTACCGACATATCCTCATAAGCCTCACTTCTTACCTCCTCTTCCGCTTATGCTCCTTACAATAACCTAATTCAGTAACCCCTACATTGAGTGGCTCATAAGTTCATCCAATCTAGGTTTAACCGTTATCATTTCTCCATAGCCTCATAAACTTCACTTCTCCTCCCTCCCCGTTGACATTCACACAAAAAATATCTCATTCCGCAACACTACATTGAGTAGCTCTTAAACTATTTAAATCATGGATATTTTTATAACCATATCACCCCAAGCAAGGCGGTCTACTGCAACTGGTGCGCGGGGGTTACATAGAAGGAAATTTATGAGGAGGGACTGGTTACAGGGGATCTCAAGGAAGTGGGTAAGAGACTTATGAGATGGGGTGGACGGAGAAAGGGGCATGAGAGAGAGAGGATGCAGGTTAGTGAGATAGGAGATGACTATTGACTTTACATTTAAATTCCTGGAGATTGTAGCTGTCGGGAAAGCAAGTAAACGGAAGGGAATTCCAAAGGCGGGAAGCGTGAAAAAAGAAGCTGAAGGAGTAGAATTTGCGTTTACAATTTATTGGTTTCACAGTGAAAGGGTGGGACCTAGTTGCTAATCTTGTTGCTCGAGTAATCAGTGGTCTAATTTTATCGGAGCAGAATCCGTGAAAGTATTTGTAGAAGAAAAACAGGGAAGCTAAATTGCGCTGGTGAGAAAGTGACTGCATACGAGCTGCCAAGTCGGGATCGATCACATTACAGATTTTAGAAGCACCAATCATTACACCCTCCGTTATATTTTGTTTCACACGAGTACTCTTGGAAATTATTAGAATCCATTTATTCTTTCCTCTGCTATGAGTTAAATAGTAGAGCAAACCGGAATCTTTAGCTGTGGTTGTTAGTATAGGAAGTGATAAAACCTTATTCATCCCTAGAGTGGCAAATATTTGAACAGTAAGTAAAGTCTATTCAACATAGTTACAGTGCAAATTAGAACAATAGAAGATTTTTGAGTTTGGTTTAAGGGCATATACTACCACTGTGGGTTATTTAATGCCAAAAACGGTAGGGCTTTAAGCTATTTTTTAATGTTCCTTTATAGTGAGAAGGTTGATCTATTCAGATTTTAATAAAAAAAAAAATTTTTTTTTTATTTAGAAAAGTGAATATGTCCTCTAGTTCTGTATTAAAAAATGGTAATAATTTTTCTCCTTAAAAATTTTTGGTAATATTTTTCCTTCAAAGAATATATTTTTCCATAAAAGTGTATTTTCATATTTTCATAGTGTTTTGACCCTAGATTGGTGGTTTGTAAGTATTTGCCCATAGCTGAGACCCTAACTGGTGCTATCACACCGCGTCAGGGTGAACCTGGGAACAACAGCAATTAAGAGATGGTTCTATACTCCTCACAACCTCCCAATCTTGCTGCCGGATGTAGTTTACTGTCATACCCAGGACGGAACAAGAGAAGAAACTGGGCCTGAGCAGACGGTCATATATTGAATCAAGCAAACATGGTGAAGATGCGAAACCACAATTTTTTTAAAGTGTTGGTTTAAGTTCAAACAGATCGTTAGTACTGGTCATTGCGTAATGAAAATTTTCATTTTATAGTCATATCATAACCCCCCGCTCACCAGTGGCAGTAGACTGCCTTGCTTAGGGCGATAGGATTATAAAAAATAAATCTATGACTTTAATAGTTTAAGAGCTACTCAATTCTTGACGTGATTGGAAATGGTTAGCAAGCCTGCTCACTAGCACTTATTACAACTGAGTGGTGAGTTCGACACTCATTAGATACCCCATGTATTCGGCCTTGTGCCACATCTAAGCGGCGCTTTGGAAATCAGCATATCATCCGAAACGGAGAAATGCAAAAGGTTAGCATCAGCCATGCCGATCTAAGTTAAAAGGAGATTTTTCTGGCGATTAAAAGAGAACAGTTTCGTTTTGAAATATTAAAACTTAAATATTGTTCATGTTATATCTGAAATGATTTACAAACGAAAAAGAACTTCTTCTTCTATGTGCCCTGTCCCTTCAGGACGTAGGCGATCATGGATCTCCACGTCTCCCTATCCCTTGTGGCTCTTAGTATGTTTGCTCCTGTTGCTCCTGGCAACCCCCGTTCCGTCATCCACCTGATCAGACCCTGCAAATATGTTATCCGCTGCCTTCCTCTGTCTCTCCTTCCTTCTATCTGTCCAGTCAGTATCAGGTTCTCCAGGCTCTCCTTCATCATTGCATGTCCCAGGAACTTCAGTTGTCTCTTCCTGATGCTCAGCATCAATTTCCTTTTTGTTGCCATTCTTTCTAACACCTCGTCGTTGCTTGTATGCTCAGTCCACGATATCTGTAGCATCCTTCTGTAGAACCACATTTCGGCTGCTTCCAGTTTTGTCCTCATTTTCGATGATATTGTCCAGCATTCACAGCCGTATTGAAGAACTGACATCACGTAGCAGTCTAGCACTCTTTTCTTCGTTTCTATTGAGATCTTCCTGTGTGTTAGTATTTTGCTCATCTTCTGGAACGCGTCCTTTGCCATGCCAATTCGCCTTCGGATCTCCGTGTCGCACTTTCCATCTCCTGTTATAACACTTCCTACGTACTTAAATTCTTGGACTTGTTTGATTCTGTTATCCCCCACCTGTATTTGGCATTTTGGGTTGTATCTTTTGCTGATGACCATGCACTCAGTTTTCTTAAAGTTTATTTGTAGTCCCTTCTTGTCACTCTCCACTGCTACTTTTTGTATGAGATCTTGCAGTTTCCTTTCAGTGTCCGCAATCAGTACTGTATCGTCCGCGTATCTTATGTTGTTCAGGTTGTGGCCTCCAATAACAAATCCTGGTGTGTCATCTAGGGTCCTCAAAATATTCTCGCTGTATGGGTTGAACAAATCCGGTGAAAAGACACATCCTTGTCTTACGCCTTTTTCTATTTTTGTGTATCTACTGAGGTCGTTACCTGTCCGTATGCAGGCCGTTTGCTGCCAGTAGAGATTCTTGATTATTCTTATGTCTTTGCCGAAAATGTCGAGGTTACCTAGTATTTCCATCAACTCTTTGTGTCGTATTTTGTCGAATGCTTTCGCGTAATCAATGAAGCATAGGTACAAGTCTTTCTTCATTTGTAATGCTCTTTCAGAGAGCATCCTAATCATGAATATGGCGTTCCTTGTTCCAGTGTCCTTGACGAACCCGCACTGTTCCTGCCCTATCTCTGGCCTGATTCTGCTTCTCGCTCTATTTATCAGGATTCTGACAATCAGTTTTGTAATGTGACTCATTAAGCTGATAATTCTGTGTAGTTCGCACTCGTTTGCACCAGGTTTCTTCGGCAACGCTATAAATATCGACTTGCATAGGTCGTCTGGTATTATTCCACTGCTATAAATTTCGTTTATTATGTCGGTAATCCTTTCTATGCCATATTCTTCTAAGGCTGTCAGCAGCTCTATCACTATGCCATCTCGGCCAAGGTGCTTTGTTTCTTTTCATTTTGGCCATTGCAGCTTCCACTTCGGATTTTAATATTTCCGGTCCATCCATCTCCTTGTGTATTCTCGGTTGTTCTCTCTTGTCGCAAAAGAGATCCTTTATGTATTCTTCCCATCGCTGGAGTATTTCCTCTTTCTCTAATATGATTGTCCCTTCCTTGGATTTTATGCATCCTGTTGAGGAACAGGTTTTTTGTCCTGTCAGTTCTCTTATCTCTTTATGCATCTCTGCTTTGTTGTTCCTGCTCAGTCTCTCTACTTCTGCACATTAGTTGTTGACCCATTCCTCTTTGGCTTGTCTGCATTTGTTCCTCATCTCCCTGTGAAGTTTTTTGTACTCTGCTCCGTGTCTTGGCGTTATTTTTTGTCTCCTTTGCATCATGTGGAGGATCTCTTCGGTCATCCACTCATTTTTTCTTCTGCGTCTGATTTCCTTTGGGGCTATGTTGTTCGCTGAGGTCACCATCGCTTCTTTTAGTGAATCCCATTTTGAGTATCCTTTTCCAATTTGTTCTTCATATTTCTTTCTCACGCTGTTATTGTATTCTTTCTGCAGGGTGATATCGTCCTCTAGTGTGTCGTATTGCAGTCTTGGTGATATGCTGGGCTTCTTCAGTCTTCGGAGTTTCACTTTTAGTTTGCAGATGACTGGGACGTGGTCACTTCCGCAGTCAGCACCTGGGTATGTTTTGCATTGGACTACTGCGTTCCTGAATCTCTTGTTTATAGTTATATAATCTATTTGGTTCTTCGTGTCCCCTCCTGGGCTTCTCCATGTCCATAAACGTCGTGGGTGTTCTTGGAACCAGGTGTTAGTAATGACCTGGTCATTGGCTGAGCACCATTGGATCCATTTTTCTCCTCTTTCGTTGCGCTCTCCTAGTCCGAATTTGCCGTTCGTGTCCCCTTCTCTATCTTTACCTTACCTATGCATTTAAGTCCCCCATTATTATCCTAACTTCTTGGCTTTTGCACTGAGCCTTAGCACTGTCCAGTATTGAATAGAATGATTCTATTTCGTCCTCCGAGCTTTGAGTTGTTGGCGCATAGACTACTATAATAGCTATATTGAGGGGCCTTCCCCGCAGTTTCACCAACAGGACTCTCTCTGACAGTTGCCAGTATCCAAGTACACATCTCTTCACTTGTTTGTTTAGTATTAAAGCGACCCCTTTTTCGTGTTTTTTACCTAACTACTTTGCATAATATGCTCATCTTTATATAAAGGTAGTAGATAAAATCGCTTAGTACTTCAATAGTGCAATCATCCAAACTCTTTAGAAAGACAAAGAAACTATTCCTTAAATTCGGTAACAATCTGATTTCGAAGAATGGCGAGAAGTTTGCAAAATAGTTGATAATTACAACATTTTTCCTTTAGTGAAATATTATGAATTATAGAAATAGATAAACTGACTTCATAACTACTGTCGAGAAGATAAAGTTAAAATGATATGAACACGTCAAAAGAGCGAACGAAAGCTAATGAGAGGATTTCAACGTGTATTATGTATTTGACTTTATTTTTCAAAATGCAGGCCAAAAAGCCATCCAAGGTAGAAGTTTATTGTGTAGTGTTATATGAGCGTAAGAAAGAGCAGGATAAAATTCTTGGATCTATGCAGGAAAGATAATGGTTAACTCTAAACTTGAACTGGTTAATATAATAAAATAATATTTTAGAGTTCGGTCGGACACGTTAGAAGTATAGTGTGAATGTATGCTTGAGAAGGAAGCGGAAAGAAAGAATAAAACTTTATTCCTGTTCAAAAGAACAAGGAAGTGTCTGAACCGGATTATAAGTCAATCCATATAGATGGTGTAGGAGAGAGAAACAATGTAAAATAAATAATGAACAAAATTTCAGATATCTGGTATAGACTTTAGGAAAACAGAGCGGCAGTAGACTTTAGAAGGAACTGGAAACTCAATCCTAAATAGGAAAAAAAAGGGGTAAACCTCTACTCCTAATAAAAATTCTGAGGAGGACTGTGAACCAGACGATAGGCGATCCTATCTATTCCTATATTTGGACTGAATTAAGAAAATGAGAAAGACAGACTGTTTCTCCAAAAGTAGGTTAGTTCACAGTGCAGGTCCAGGAAGTTTTTCCGTCTGAATCTGTCTTGCTCATATATAAATCTACCATTCGCCCGTGTATTGAATACTGGTGCCACATCTGCTCGGGTGCCCTGCTATTCATCTCGAGGTTCTTGACAGAATCTAACGGAGACACTGTAATGTGATCGATCCAGACATGACACTTCGGTTGCAGTCTCTCTCTCACCAGTGCGATGTGGCTTCCCCGTGTTTCTTCTACAAATACTTTCACGGCTTCTGCTCTAATGAACTTAGCACACTGGTGCACCTTATGTATTAATTTACTCGAGCTACTAGGCTAGCAACTAGGTCCCACACTTTTACAGTGAAACCTCTAAAATGTAATCACAATTTCTACTCAAACATCTTCTTTTCTCGCATTTCCCGCCTGTGGAATTCCCTTCCGTATACTTTCCTACACTCTCCAAGAATTTAAATGTAAGGTCAATCGTCATCTCCTATCTCACTAACTCGCATCCTTTCTGTTAAGCTATTTTCTCCATTCATTCCACCCCCATCAAACCAGTATTCTCATCTTTCTATTACCCTCTTCCTGACACCCGTTATAACCTACTCCACTTTCTCATCACTCTCCCCCAATGTAACCCCCTGCGTCACAGTGGCAGTAAAACTGCCTTGCTTGAGATGAAATGTTTAAAAAAAATACCTTCAGCTGTACTCACGAACGACCGAGGAACAGAGCCACAGTGGTCAAAAGTGCATCACATGACACCTAAGCAAAAACGATTTCACATTCTTTGGACTGTTGTTACGACTCATATTGTGCCAATATTTCTGTTTTCTCTGTGCAGTCATGACATTTTCCTTCCGTTTGAATGTTCTTGATTGACTTTAATGCAAATCTTTTTTTATTCTTCTTGAAATAAACATGATATTTGATTCTTATTTTCTGGTTCTGGTCTCATAATTCTTTATTCTTTTGCTTTAATACTTTCCTGGCACATTCTGGATGCTGTTGTAGCATTGCAAGCTGATTACTATCGATAGATTCGAAGCGACACATCGAGTTATATTCAAATAACTACCGCGTTTACTTCCGTTTCCTCTGTAATACTCAAAATATACAATATTATTTGAATAGCTGGCAACCAATCAAATCATAACAGTTATTGATCGCTCCGTGCTTTCCCATGGATAATTTGGTAATCGACATCTCCCAAGAATAGAGATTTATACATAGTCATTAATTTTGAATGCGTTGAACAGTTCCTATTATTATTATTATTATGTCATTTTTCATCATATTTCGATTTTTCTGCTTTGGTCTCACTACCAACCAAGTCTGCGGGGAGACCTAAGGCAGGTAGTAGCGTGTTGTTATGGCCCCATTTCATGTTTTTTTCTATCTTCCCTATCATCCCTAGCGTTACATAGATAAAGTTTTCCTTAGTGTCTGGGCTGTACTTAATAAGACAATTTTTTGTATATCTCTTAAGCTGGGGTTTCCAGGGATTCTTTCAATGTGTTGTTTTGTTTCATTTTTTATCATTCCAAGTGCATCTACTATCACTGGCACAACTCTTGTTTTCAATTTCCACATTTTTTTCTATTTCAATTTCTAGATATTATTATTATTATTATCATTATTATTATTATTATTATTATTATTATTATTATTATTAACAACTCAAAATAGCCCACAAAAGCAAGTCGGTTTTGATCGATATAAAATCTATTTTATCTTAATAACCTAAATTTACTCGCTGAAAATAAATGTGGACTTGAATGTATTTGAGATTGTAGCATAAAATTAATCATGTTGATAAAATTGTTTTTATCAGGAATATATTCTGTCTGTATCCGTGTTTGTTCAATATCGCAAGAGAAGAAAAATGTGACTGCGAGAGAATTGCTCTTGGTTAGCAGAAAGATTGCTAAATAAGAGCTTGTTTCATGATTTATAAAGTAGCTACTTATTCGAAAAACTTTTCGTTCGTTTTTTTTTTCTCTATTATAGTGTTTCGGGTCATCAGGGCAGTAAAAAAATCAGCACGTAAAAACGAACGATTTAGAATTCGAGTGCTACTTTTATACGGTTCAGCTTTAAGTTGGGAGAAATTACTGCCTATTCATGGCGCTTGCATTGCAGAAGAAATATGCGGTGAAACAATAGTTTTAGCCGACCGTGTGCAGGTAAGATTAATGGGTTCATATCAGCCAAGGATGAAAATGGTTGCTCTTTACGTCACATTGGCAGTTAATGCGGAGGAAAACGCACAGGGCGAGACAATTCTAACCGGGTCTCTGAAAGAAATGTTGCGTCAAGATACTCTGACGGAGAAAAACAGAAAGCAAATCTGTTAACTATACGCAATCGGAATAAATCATTGGTTTGGAGATGCATTGGTATCCACTTATTTTCATTAGGGTGCAATCACCCGATTATAAGATTCCATCTGTTGTCGGAGGAGTGAACTTCTAGAGGTTTTAAAGCACTTGCATTTGGATGCTATTTTTTTTTCATATCACCCCAAGCAAGGCGATAACGCCACTGATGCGCAGGGGGCTACGTAAGGGTAAAAAGAATGGAAAAGAGAAAGCCGGAAAACCACGTCCTAAACAGGGAACAAGGGATGAGCCTCTTCACCTGTTCAATAGACGTGGGTGGAGTGTGAACCGGGCGATAGTTTAGTCTATCTACTCCAATTGAAAAAAATAAAAAAAGAAAAGAGTGAAAAGATTGGAAAAGAGAAAACCGGAAACCACATCCTAAACAGGAAGCAACGGATGAACCTCTTCATCTGTTCAATAGATGTGGGTGGAGTGTAAACCGGGCAATAGTTTAGTTTAGTCTATCTACTCCAATTAGTTCCTTATTAATATTTTTGAAACAGGATACCGGGTTCTATTTGATCCCGACTTGGTAGCTCGGATACAGCCACTTTCCCACTGGCGTAATGTGGCTTCTCTGTGTCTCTTCTACAAATACTTTCAGGCTTCTGCTCCGAAGAACTTAGATCACTGGTGCCCCCCTATATAAGTTTACTCGAGCCACAAGATTAGCACATAAGTCCCACCCTTCTACTGTGAAACCAATAAATTGTAAACGCAAATTCTACTCCAGTAGCTTTTTTTTCTCGCACTACCCACCTGTGGAATTCCCTTCCACCTACTTGCTTCCCCGACAGCTACAATCTCCAAGAATTTAAATGTAAACTTAATAGTCATTTTCTATCTCACTAACCTTCATCCTCTCTCTCATGCACCTTTCTCCGTCCACGCCACTCTCATCAGTGTTCTCATTCTTTTATTTACCCTCTTCCTGACATCTCTTTTAACTTGCCCTTCTTTCTCATAACTTTCCTCCTATGTAACCCCTGCAAAACAGTGGCAGTAAGATGCCCTGCTAGGGACAATATGGTTATGAAAAAAAAATCTATACATTTATATTCCAGAGAATGTAAATAAATCTAAAAGACATGCATATGTAGCTAATCAGTATTTCATTGACTGACTGATTCGGTTTTTACGGCTTATCAACAGACAAGAAATTATTATGTAAATATAAAATGGGGGATCAATTTTATATTACAATCAATATATACATTGATCTCCCAATTTATGACCACAGTCATGCTTCTCTTACCCACTTTCTGACACCCTCTATAACAAGACATTCATTCTCATAACTACAATCTCCAAGAATTTAAATATAAAGTGATAATCGCGTATATCACTCACCTGCATCCTCTCTTTCATGATCCTTTCTCCGTCCACTCCACTGTCATCAGTATTCTCATCCTTCCATCCCCGCTTTCTTGATACTCCCTATAAACTGTAACTCTTTCTCATAACGTTCCTCCTATGTAACGCCCTGAAAAATAGTGGCAGTAAAATGCTTTGCTTGGGGGGGGGGGGTCAATATAAAGTGGGGGATCAGTTTTATATCACAATCAATATTTAAATTGATCTCTCACTTTATGGCCACATTCATTTATCTCTTACCCACTTCCTGACACCCCTTTATAACCTGTCACTATTTCTCAAATAATTCCTCCTATGTAACCCACTGCAAAACAGTGTCAATAAAATGCCTTGCTTGGGGGGGGTCAATATTAAGTGGGGGATCAATTTTATATCACAATCAATATTTAAATTGATCTCTCACTTTATGGCCACATTCATTTATCTCTTACCCACTTCCTGAAACCGCTTTATAACCTGTCACTATTTCTCAAATAATTCCTCCTATGTAACCCACTGCAAAACAGTAGCAATAAAATGCCTTGCTTGGGGGGGTCAATATAAAGTGCGGGATCAATTTTATATCACAATCAATATTTAAATTGATCTCTCACTTTATGGTCACATTCATTTATCTCTTACCCACTTCCTGACACCCCTTTATAACCTGTCACTATTTCTCAAATAATTCCTCCTATGTAACCCACTGCAATACAGTGTCAATAAAATGCCTTGCTTGGGGGGGGGTCAATATAAAGTGGGGGATCAATTTTATATCACAATCAATATTTAAATTGATCTCTCACTTTATGGCCACATTCATTTATCTCTTACCCACTTACTGAAACCGTTTTATAACCTGTCACTCTTTCTCAAATAATTCCTCCTATGTAACCCACTGCAAAACAGTGGCAATAAAATGCCTTGCTTGGGGGGGTCAATATAAAGTGCGGGATCAATTTTATATCACAATCAATATTTAAATTGATCTCTCACTTTATGGTCACATTCATTTATCTCTTACCCACTTCCTGACTCTCCTTCAAAACCTGTCTCTATTTCTTAAATAATTCCTCCTATGTAACCCCCTGCAAAACAGTGGCAATAAAATGCCTTGCTTGGGTCGATATGATTATAGAAATAAAAAATAATTTACTTTAACCTTAGGACAGTTTCCAATAGAACAAAAAGAAAAAAACAAAAACAAAATGCAAACATTTCTAAGAGCAAAATAATCCATAATGGTTTGTGAATGGCTGGTATAAAAGAGTCGAATATAACGATCAAACAAGACGTGAACGACCATTTATTGCTCTTCTAAAAAATGAATTTTCGCTTCACATAGCAGAAAGGTGGACAAAAAACAAAGAAAAGGCAAAAAACTTGTAAATTTGTGAAGATATCAGTAGCTGAAAGGATTTTTAAAGAGTCAATAATCATTCAAATCCCCCGAAAAAATAGTCGAGTCACCTGAACTAAACTGTAAATTAGAAATAAAAATTGAATTTCTTGTAAAATATTTCACCAAAAGCAAGACAATAAAGCCACTAAGACGCAATGGATTATTGAGTATGAGAGAATATAAAAAAAAGAGGAACATTATTAAGGAGAATGAACAATAAGAGGAAAAAATAAGATTGTAGATAATGACTGACATTTAAATTTATGACGGTAAAGCGCAAAAAAAAAAAAGAATTATAATTACACAATAAGTGCAACAGAAGAAACTCTCAACGTAGAACTTACGTTTATGTCTAGCAATATAACCTTCAAAATGTTGAAACTTTGGCGCCAATCTAGTCAGTCAGTTACGTGCCATACGTGATACACGCTTAGGCGATCATGTCTCAAAAGAGACATGACTGACTGGGCAGAAGATTTTCTTGCATTAGGTTGTCATTACTTTCTGCTGTAGACTGGTTGCCGACCAAGACTATAGAACTCAATCTGTCCTATTATTTAACCCATAATTATAGGGAAGAGGTGGATTAATACCTTTCCCAAGGGTATTTGCGCGTAAGTGAATGCAACCAAATACTGCCCAATTTAGTTCTGCGTTTAAATTCACAAAGTCAAGATGTCAAAGAGAAAGTTCTTCAGAACAATTACCATGAAAATGTTTACAGAAAAACCACAGGAAATTACATTATGCCGGTGACAATGAGACTGAATGTCAGAACCAATAGTATTACAGATTATTCTTTGTATTTTATCAAGAATAACTAAATGCATAGCAGAAGCACCAGGTTAGATGTGACAGCAATATTCAATACACCGACGAATTGCAGATTTATAAACAATATAACGATAGATTATGGCGATATAAAGATGGATTATGGAGATAAAAATTGTCTATAACAACACTGTAAACCAACAATTATACGAACAGATGAAGCAGTTTATTAAATATCATGTTTTCACTTCCTGTCAGGGTCTCACGTTAGCCAGAGAATGCCTACTGTGTCATTTTTCTAGAGGTTAGCATCAGCCATGCCGATCTAAGTTAAAAGGAGATTTTTTTGGCGATTAAAATAGAACAGTTTCGTTTTGAAAATGTTAAAACTTAAATATTGTTTACGTTATTTCTGCAATGATTTACAAGCAAAAACGAACTTCTACTCTGCATAATGAGCTTAGTTTTATATAAACGAGCGGAGAAAATGGCTTAGTACTTCAATAGCGCAATCATCCACAATCTTTACAAAACCAAAAAAAATCTATGCCTTAAATTCGGTAACGATCTGATTTCGATTAATGATGAAAGGTTTGCAAAATAGTTGATTATTATAACACTTTTCCTTTAGTGAAATATTATGAATTATAGAAATAGATAAACGGACTTCATACCTTCTGTCAAGAAGATAAAATTAAAATGATATGGAAACGTCAGAAGATCGAACAGTCTTTCCAACAGCATCCAAGATAATGTCCCCTAAGGCAGTGTTTCTCAACCAGTTAGCCCGAGCATACTAATGTGCCCTGAAAAGTAGCAGGTTGTGCCCTATGATAACAGAAGTGTAATTTATTATTTTTATAGTTATTATTTTTAAAACCTAAAGACACCAAGTTTTCTTCTATGTGCCCTGTCCCTTCAGGACGTAGGCGATCATGGCTATGCACGTTTCCCTATCCCTGGTGGCTGTGAGCCCGCCTTCTCCTGTTACACCATGCAATCCTCGTTCTGTCAACCACCTGATTAGGTTCTTCAAATATGTTATCCGTTGTTTTCCTCTGTCTCTTTTTCCCTCTATCTGACCTGTTAGTAACAGGTTCTCCAAGCCCACCTTCCTCATTGCATGTACCAGGAACCATACCTGTTTCTTTCTAATGGTCACTATTAATTTCCACTTTTGCTTCCATTTTTGTTTCCATCAATTCCAAGACATCATCATGCTCGATCCATGATATTCGCAGTGCAATATAACAATCTGGTCCCACCCGAAGAAGGCTGATGCAAGCGGGGTTGTTTTCCGGTCGTTGAAAGGAACGGATGTTTGTTTGACCTTATTTCCGGCAGTAGCGGAAATGGACAGAGGCAAACAGAACAGGTGTCTCTGAGAATTACGTGGGCGTGCGTGGGCGAGGCAAAAATCGGAAGTCCCGGTTTGGAGATTATAAAAAGACCTCGGCGCGCGGATTTCACCAGACAGAGGCAGACGAGAGAGCCAGACCAGACCAGACCAGACAGAGACGGAGACGAGAGAGCCAGACCAGACCAGAGGAGCAACAGATACGACGACCCCCCCCGTCAACCCCATTAGAAGCGCGCTCTCAATTCTCTGTCCCTGTGCTACACGGTTCATCGTCATTAATAAAAATATAACTTAAATTTTTAGATATATGCGTGTTTGTTGTTTGTCGATATATAACAAACATCATTTGGTGCCTAAGTGACTTGCTGTTTTGAGACAACAAAACAGATAGATACGAGCTGGTTACCACGGCGACGATTGAAAATTCAACGGACTTAAAACTACCAGATAGAAAGAAAAAAAGAAGACGAAAATATATAGCAGCCGCGCGACTATAGACAATCAGCCAAGGTAGGTGACTCTTTGATTTGATAGTGTGTGTGTTTTCTGCTCGTGTTTATAAGTCCAATTAGAAAAAAAAATATGGAACAGCGTGCTTTTGCCGATCTGGCCCTAGAGTTGGGAAATATGGATTGTTCGGTAGAACGGAGGGGGAGCAGCACTACATGTAGAGAGTAGCGCATAGGTTTGGTGTTGACGGGAGGAAGAAGTTGAAATATTTACCTATCTGTAAGTATAAAACATCTGAGTTAATGATTTATTTTTTTTTGTTAATATTTTACCATATATGTGAAGTGAGTTTACTGGTATGTTGCTTAATTAATCTTACTTTATTGAGTAAGTGAAATGTAAAATCATGTAAAGGAAGTTTCTTCTACTCTTTAAAGTGGATAATTGGATTAACTTGTTGATAACAATGTTTTCGTTGGGTTGTGCAGTGTTAGGTTTTCTTTTTGTTTTTTGGATTTCTTTTCAATGACTGTACACTACAAAATGATTTACATTTCTATGGTTGTGAATTATGCTTTTGTGCAGGTTCCCATCAATTCAACATCCTCTGTGAATTTTCATTTATGTGACTTGGGAAATATCTTTTGAAGATATATTAATTTCTGAAAACTTTATATTGACACGGATAGACCTGCAGATTCCACAGTTGATCGGAACAAAAAGAAAGATACAAACATGGAAAATTATTAATGGTATCTAAAGCATAAAGTAAATTAAACGTCTCTGGTTCAGTGGTTTGGTCCCCAATTACGCAGAAATTTCCCAATTTTTCAGTGGACACCATGCCGGTAGAATTGCGCGATATGGAGGAGATTCCTATCCGCAAACTAGTAAATACCTTGGAACAGATAGATATGGAAAGATTTAGTGAAGGATATGAAGAACTCCCGAAGAAGTTGACGATAGGAGTCATTGCTGGCATAGTCGGCGTTGTGATAATCCTTGGAATAATAGCTAGGAAGCGGATTTTTAAGTGTGAAAGAAGCAACAGTGCTTCGGGAAAGGAAATTGAGTTATCCGTTGTGAATAGTACTCCGGGGTCAACGGGTGTTCAACACTCAAATGTCTCTGCGTTAAACAGAGAGACGTCAACAAATCAGATATGCTTGGTTTCGAATCCAGAGGAAGTAGTTCAAGGAATAGAAGACATTGTACAAACTAAGGAACTACGAGTCACGGGTCCATTTTTTTAGACTAAATTAATATCCTCCACAAGTAAATTGCATGCGGATTAACGTTGGAATCAGGGTAATTTTCTTCATTTTCTATTGAACATTTCTCGGTCAGACTATGAATGATATGTACGGCAGATAATGGCCATTTTTCTGTGTTCAAACATAGTATTTTGAAATTAAATTAAATTAAATGAAGTTACATGTGTAACAATAAACTCGAGCAGAAGCACGCATGGTGTTGGTCAAAGGTCATTTACTCGATGTTAGTTTGGAAACTGGGGCGCGGTTACCGCCTATAATCATGTGGTTATGCATAGAGGTGTCTACGCTTATGGACAGAGTCGAGAAGGAAAATGAACATTTTTAAGAACTTTGCCCAATTCTGTGAAAATGGATATTAAAAAAAAAAAAGGAGGAAAAAAGAAAGAAAAAAAAAGAACAATGAAACATCGAGCTGGTAGAACAATTTTCAAGAGGGACACGAACATTGTTGGGTTGCCGATGTAGGCTCCCCTATATTTTTTTGTTGTTGTTTTTTTGTTTCGGCATGCACATGTTTTTGTTGTTTTGGTGTGCACATGTTTTATACAATTGTCGGGCTTGTGTGGCATGGGGAGGAGAGTGAGGGTGTTGCGCTTAAAATGTTCTTAGGTGAACATTTTGGAAAATGGGTGGGCGAGGAATGTAATATAACAATCTGGTCCCACCCGAAGAAGGCTGATGCAAGCGGGGTTGTTTTCCGGTCATTGAAAGGAACGGATGTTTGTTTGACCTTATTTCCGGCAGTAGCGGAAATGGACAGAGGCAAACAGAACAGGTGTCTCTGAGAATTACGTGGGCGTGCGTGGGCGAGGCAAAAATCGGAAGTCCCGGTTTGGAGATTATAAAAAGACCTCGGCGCACGGATTTCACCAGACAGAGGCAGACGAGAGAGCCAGACCAGACCAGACAGAGACGGAGACGAGAGAGCCAGACCAGACCAGAGGAGCAACAGATACGACGACCCCCCGTCAACCCCATTAGAAGCGCGCTCTCAATTCTCTGTCCCTATGCTACACGGTTCATCGTCATTAATAAAAATATAACTTATATTTTTAGATATATGCGTATTTGTTGTTTGTCGATATATAACAGCAGCATCCTTCTGTAGACAGCAAGTACTTGGCTTTTATATTTAAGCTGATTGACATTTCACCTAATAATATTGGCTAATTGGTAACAGAAATGAAGGAGCTGGTCCGAATATATCCTGACCGTAGCTTACAAATCAATCATGAAAAGGTGTCTATTGATCGATTTTGATTTCCATTTCAGGAGCGTATATTTCAATAGCGAGTAAACATTGAATATTTTATTAGTAACTTTCTACTTCTTTGCTCTGTGAATTAGCATTTTCTGTACTTAGCAACAATAATACTAGATCTCAAAAAGAGATCTAGTATTAATGCATTGAAAAGGAATGATTATATTGGGGAAATATTTCATGGGTCATCGCTTGAACAAAACAAAAAAGGGAAATAATCGTTGCGTTTTTAAATGAAAAGATGATATTTAATTAGACGTATGACACACAAATATTTCAGTTTTCCAGTGAGTAAAAGAAAAAGTTGGTAGACATGTGCAAAGGTATTCGTTGTTGGGTTTTTTAATTGTTTCACCCCAAGCAAGGCGGTAACTCCCCTGATGCGCAGGGGGCTACAAAAGAGTAAAAGTTTTCACTAGGGAAGAATGAAGAGAAGGGCAAGAGTAGGATTGAAACAAAGGTGTGAAAAAAGTTACGCAGGTAGAGAGAGAGAGAGAGGAAATGAACAAGATATACAGGGTGATGTAGAAAAAACTGGAGTCAAGTGGATAAGAGATGGGTAATGACATTGTAGCCGTCAGGAAAGCAAGTATATGAAAGAGAGTTCCACAGGCCGAAAATGCGAGAAAAGAAGCTAATAGAGTAGAATTGTCCCCTGCATTTGGTTATCTAACTGTAAATGGGTAAGACCCTGTTGTTAGTTTGGTTGCACGAGTAAATTCTTGTGGTGTGGGCACCAAGCACTTAAGTTCATCGGAGCAGAAGCCATGAAAATATTTGTAGAATAGAGAGAGAGAAGCCACATCCCGCAGGCGAAAAAGTGGCTGGTGTTGAGCTGCAAAGTCGGGACCGCTCACATTAATGATTCTACTCTGGAGCGCCTGACCATATATGACCATCTTAGCTGACGGTGACATGGAAAAGTAGCATAGTCTTGTATGTAATATAACGGCAATATTATATTTTTACTTTAGTAAGCTTGTTGGGTGAAGTGTATATAACATAATGGTTTCCGAAGTGTAAAAACAGTGGACTACATTTAATCTTAAAATCTCTCCATTCCCGGTGCCAGCCAGTTATGTTTTTTTAATCGTTTCACTCCAATCAAGGCGGTACCGCCACTGGTACGCAGGGATGGCGGGGGTCGGCTACATAAAAGAGTAAAATTTTAGGCAGGAGGAAAGTTAAGAGAAAGACGAATCAGAGTCAAGTGGATAAGAGATAGGAATTATTTCATTTAAATTCTTGGTGATTGTAGCCATCAAGAAAGCAAGGATATGAAAGGGGGTTCCACAGGCAGAATAAGCGAGAAAAGAAGCTGGTGGAGTTGAATTGTCTGATGCATTTGGTCGATCTAACTGTAAATGGGTGGGACCTTGTTGCCAGTCTGGTTGCATAAGTAAATAGCGGGGGCATTAGTGACTTAAGTTAGTCGGAGCAGAAGCCATGAAAATATTTGTAGAATAGACAGAGGGAAGCCACATCACGCCGGCGAAAAGGTGGCTGGAGTTGAGCTGCCAAGTCGGGACCTCTCACATTACAGATTCTCATTTGGAGCCTGTCGAGGACACTGAGATGAACAGCAAGTTGATTTGTATATGTACAAGATGGATTCAGGCGGAGAAACACTTCCTGGCCCAACCTTCCTAGTAGTGTATTTAGCTATTGATTCAATGTAATGATTCCACTTGAGGTCTGAAGATATGGTAAGGCCGAGGAGGCGGAGAAAAAACAGGATGACGAGGCCGACTCGTGTCTCTCTGCTGTGTGGAATGAATGTGGTTTTTATGGGATTTTGAGTTTGCCACGTTAAAGTCATTTTTTTAATTAAATTATAAATATTTTTATTATTGATATATTTTTGAAAAGATTGATAAGATACTTATATATTTATATATAATTTAATGGAATTCTATTGCTAACCAAATGACACAACTTAGTAAATTTGATCTTACTGGTTTGTTTAGCGAGAGATATGTCATTTAATTATGAAACAACTAACAAGTTAAACGACGGGATAATATTATAATTACGTAATCAATGTCACGTTGTATGAATCTGACTTAATCCAAAAAAATCATCGCTTTTTAATTTTTCTTTTGTCTTTGCTAGTCATCATATCTTCAGGTTTTGTAATGTTCAGTTCAAGTTGTTTTGTTTTTTGTTAAACGGTATCACCCATGCAAGGTAGTAAAGCCACTAAGACACAAAGGGTTACAGGTTGTGCAATACCTAGGAAGACAAACATTAATAATGAGCAGGAAATGAAATGAGTAATCAGGTTGACAGTAAACATCGATTGACATTGCATTTCAATGTTTGCAGATTGAAGTTGGCTAGAAAGCATGGATGCGGAAGGGAGTTCCATAAGGAAGAAGTGCGTGGAAAAGAAACTATTAGCATAGATGTTAGAAAGAATCTATAGCTCAACTGTAAATTGATGAGATCAGGTCGCTAGATTAGTAATGCGCTTAAGTTCATAAAGTCTAGGTAGCGCAGCAAAGAGATCATCCGAACAATTACAAATTAAAGTATTTATATGAAAGACACAGAGATGCAAGGTTATTGTGGTGGAAAAGGGACTAACACCGAGCCGCCAGATCTTGCTGATTCTTCTTTGGAGCTCATCATGTAGTTCAAGGTAAATAGCAGAGTTACCTGACCATAGGTGGCAGCAATATTCACGCATGGACGAATTGTAGATTTATACATAATAAGATAGATTTCGGAGTCACAAACTGTCTAGCCCCACATAGTGAACCAATCTTCTTATGGATTCTGAGAACATTGATGTGATATGTACATGTGTATTACATTTCTCATACTTTGTCTAGTATATGGCAAGTTCCTGCTTTATTTGTGCATAATAATTGGATATCGGCTCGGAACGAGAAATCGAGGAGCCGAGTTCGAATTCCAGCCGAATTCATTGTATTCACTTACGCGCAAATACCCTTGGGAAAGGTATTAATCCGTCTCTTCCTTCCAGTTATGGGTTAAATAACAGGACAGATTGGGTTCTATAGCCTTGATCGGCAACCAGTCTACCGCAGAAAGCAATGGCAACCTACTGCGGGATAATCTTCCGCCCAGTCAGTCATGTTACTTTCGAGAAATGATTGCCCAAAGCGTGTATCACGTATGGCACTTAACTGACTAACTGAATATAATAGTTGGAATAATGATTAAGGCTTATATTGGTCATTAAGTGGGGGATCAGTTTATTACTTCATAACAATAAGGAACCGATCCCCCACTAATTACTACATAATAATATAATAGATTTATTTTCCCTTTACCTATGAGTCAAATAACAGGACAGATTGGGTTCTATAGCCTTGGTCGGCAACCAGTCTACCGCAGAAAGCAATGGCAACCTACTGCGGGATAATCTTCTGCCCAGTCAGTCATGTCTCGAAAGAGACATGATCGCCCAAGCGGGTATCACGTATGGCACTTAACTGACTGACTGACTTTAATGTTATTGATATTGTTATTACTATCAGGTTAATGTGTTTATTTTTCATATGGTTAGTGATTTATCAACAATGTTGTTTTTATATTATTATGATCAGTACAGAAACATTTTTAATGTTCACCATAGAAAATTAATAAAGATATACAGCTATTTATTATAGGCATTTTGTAGTCGTGAATCATTCCCTATTTTCCTTATGTATTCACGGGTAGCGGGGGTTTTGTTTAAATTCTTAGTTAATCAAATTACTGGTTTAATCAATTAATGCTTCAAAAAAGCAATTTGATTGCTCACAATTTAATAACATATAAGTTTAAGATGTGATATTATTTAAAAATACTCTCGGATTTTAATCTCGTTTGTATTTTTAGTAAATATATATATAACCTTATCAACCCACAAAAATACTTGATAACGGCTTATTAAAGGCTAAAGCATTTAGAAAACAATGAACGAGTTTTGTTCAAACCAAAAGAAATCAGAAAATGGTCAGAAACAGAAAAAAAAATGATTAAATCACTAAATCAAACATCTTTTTAGGGATTTCAACCATACATACTAGGTAGGTTCGTCTGGCTCATTAGGTGCTATTTTGTTGGCTCTATCTTTCTACTGAGCGTTTTCTTTTAGATGGTTACTCGTGTCAGGTTTTTTTCTTTCGGCTTCGTGCTAATTTCGGTCCGAACATTTTTGATTGACTTTCAGGCTCTTAACCCTTCTTTTTTTACAACCATATTTTCCTTCATTCGATTGTTTTTCGAGGAAGGTTTTCGAGACAAGTATAATTATACTCACGTTTATATATATATATATATATATATATATATATAGTGATCTGCAGACAGATCCGCTTCGCTGTATCACAGGTCATCAGTACGGTTAGACATCTGATTGCTTTTAACCCAGGATTGAAACCTGACCGAATTAGCGTCAGTCGGCAATTCTACCTCTGAGCTATGGGCGCACGGTAGAAGGAGGCAAACTTTTAGCGTATGATGTATCATACGCCACTGGTCAGAGTGGTCTAATTCATTACTGAATGAGCAATGCGTAGATGCTGGAGTAGCTACTGTTTTTTCAAAGTCTACCTTTCTTCCAGAGTGCTCAATCAGGGTGTGAGAGCGTAAAAACCTATCCGCAGACAGATCTGTTTTGCTGTATCACAGCTCATCAGTATGGTAGGACATTCGATTGCTTTTAACCCAGGATTGAAACTCGACCGAATTGTTGTCAGTTGGCAATTCTATTCGTTCAAGTGATTTCCTTAAATTTCTTTCACAAATCACGCAAAAGCTGACAAGATTTTATGCATATGCAAGCGGTTTTGACTATTCTTTTAGCTGTTATGAGAACGATTTTTATTTTAAATATGTGGTTTGATTTTGTATCTGAAGTTATAGAAATAGCCTAGATAGTGTTTACATATATTGTGCACTGAAAATAAATACTTTACGAAAGTAATAAAATGATTTGAAAATTCACCGGATTATTTCATATATTTATCTATCTAAACTTATTTATAAATGGAACTTTGTCTGTGTGTTTATGTGTGTGTGTGTGTGTGTGTGTGTCCGTTACCTATAGACTCCGAAACGGCTGAACCGATTTTCTTGAAAATTTACACAGTTGTACTATAAGGTCTGTGAGTGTTCTTAGCTAGGTTTTGTGTCGAGGTAGCCCCGATAAATATCGAAAATCGATAATCGAAAAAATAGGGTTATAGAAGGAGTGGTCCAATTTTAATCAAATTTGATACATTCCTAGACAAAGACATAAGAAACGATATTCAGAAGTTTCAAGGTTGCAGTTCTTACAATAGCTCAAAAAATCTATTATATATGTTTGTGTGTGTGTCTGTTTATCTGCCTGTATATCTGTATTTTTTTCAGCCCGTTTATTTTAGTTTTTGCTTCGGATTTGGCTCTAATAGGTATAATTATAGTTCTTAGTGTCAGCCACGATACCATTTGCTCAGAGAACTTATTTAGCCTTTAAAATCCTGTTTACGACGAAAAAAACTTATTTGATATCGATATCAGGAAATCAAAATTTAACTTACATCCAATCATTTTTCTTTCAGTCTGTCTTTAACTGGAAATAACTATTACTTTTTAGTCTTTCGTATCAACGTCCAAAGAGTCTGAGCTCCAGGACCATGGATTAGTTTCAAAGCTTTCATTACACCCGAGCAACGCCGGGCTATACTGTTAGTGTGTAATAATTATGATACATGAATGTTTACAGATAATATTATTTAATTAATTGTTTTTTTTTATGCTTGTATTCGCTGTATAGCCATCGATAACGCGTAACACTATGTCTTGCTATGCAAGTTCTCTAGCTATGGAATCACAGGAAGGTTGTTTCTTTCTAACCAATAGACCGTGAAGGTGGATAGCAACGAATATTCCCCAAGGTTCAACGTAGGCATCCTCAAGAGGTTACTTCTCGGGCCAACATACTTTCTGATGGGAATAAATGATTTACCTGAGAATATACTCTGATGATTTGTAAATATCTATGCCGATTAAACTTGTTCACCACTGCTGTAGCCTGGTCTTGAACTTACGATGATAAGAGACATTATAGATTCTCCTTTTTATCAATAATCTCAAAATATATAGTAGGAGCACCAGACCAATTGTGGCAGCAATATTCAACACAAAGAAGTAATTGTAGGCTTGTAAATATGTAAGAGCGGTTCTTTCAAGAAGAATTATCTTGCTGTCCCTCGCAGAAGGCATAGCAATTGATTCAATATCATCTTTTTATTTTATATCAGCGGAACGATTTAGCCAGAGTATGCGGAATAATTCAGTCACCTGGAGGGTAGAAAGGGTTCTCTTAAACGAGATAGAGGTCTCCATCCTTTCAGAGGCTTGAAAATTAACAAGCCTTCCATTGCCCCAGGAAACAACAGATTGTTGGTCATTCATGAGATCAGATGCAGCTGTCAATTTCATGTTAAATATATATGATGCACACACACACACACACACACACACACACACACACACCACACACACACACACACACACACACACACATACACATATATATATATATATATATATCTGATATTCATTCGGATCGTCTCGTACTTTATAGTTGCATCGGCTCCTGCTTTGTTATTGGTGTGAATTGTAGAATATATATTAGGTACAAATATTAAATTTTTAACTTTCTGTTGTTTCTTCGACTTTATATTCCAAGCAATAAAATATTGGTCGTTCATATATTCGTTTTCAAATGTGTTATTATTACATATATATTTTAATACTGTATTTCTGTAACGTTTTTGTCCTATTTTTTTTATTTTCTGAACATTGCGTCGATCGTTTTCTTGTTGGCTGCCGGGTCATGTCGGAAAATATTTTTAATGGCTGTATTTATATTTCTTTGTATTATAAAGTCGCATCTATCGCCCAGCCCACTGTATTTATAGACATATTAAAGAAGCTATTTTATTCCAAGTCGTCGGGTATTTTTGACCGTGACAAGAGTTTTGGCCTGCCATTACATTCCAAGTGTTAGAAGCTGTCATTTTAACGCTGTCAATACGTATGAAAAAGTAATGTGCATGTCGAACTTATTAGCATATGCTACGTAAAAATTATTTGCCAAGAGTGTCTTTTCAAATCTATGGCGCACCCAATATCTATCTATCTATCTATCTATCTATCTATCTATCTATCTATCTGTCTGTCTGTAAAAATGAAGACAGACACGTTAATCCATGATTAAATAGAAGTGTAGACCTATTTCAGACCTTCCGCTTAACCATGGAATAACGTGCCTGTCTTCATTTTTCATGTATTTGCTCTCTATATATTTATATACATATATATTTAGAGCTCTCCTAGAGAGTTATTCTATCACTTTATGTGCAGGACACTCCTTTGGATTCTTCTATATCTACACGGCATATATATATATATATATATATATATATATATATATTTGTATTTATATATATATATATATATATATATATATATATATATCAGTTTGTTTATATATATATGTATATATATATCAGTTTGTTTATATATATATGTATATATATATCAGTTTGTTTATATATATATGTATATATATATATATCAGTATATATATATATATATATATATATATATATATAACAGTTTGTTTATTTATTAATATCTATCTAATTTGATTAATATCTATCTATACATCTATCTGTCTTTATATATATATATATATATATATCAATATCAGTTTGTTTCTTTATTAATATCTAAGTTGGTTAATATCTATCTATCTATCTATCTATCTATATATATATATATATATATATATATATAAAGACAGATAGATGTATAGATAGATATTAATCAAATTAGATAGATATAGATATATTAGATATAGATATTTATAAATATCTAAGTCGATTAATATCTATCTATCTATCTATCTATCTATCTATCTATTTCTATATATATATACATATATATATCAGTTTGTTTATAAATATCTATCTATCTATCTATCTATCTATCTATCTATCTATCTATCTAAGTTCATTAATAATTATTTATCTTTCTAAGTATGTTCCTATCTATATATCTATCTATGATGAATAAATTACGAACAGAACAAATTCTGTGTAAGTTGTTACGTACTATAGACGGACTTCATCGGAGTAAAGTAATATTGTTTTGATAGAATTATATATGTATAAGATGAAGTAATATTAAAAATCCAAACGTCAGTTATAATTAGGCTCCAACAGACACATTGAAAATGTTGGAACGCTGGAATTTTATTTTCCACGTTAAGACCTGGGGTACTGCGGTATAACTCATTTCATCACTCATTCACAATTACCTCGGCCACTGATGATGGTGATGGTGATGAAGAGAAAAACATTCATAAATCAATATGATAGATTTTTTGAAATAATTAGAATTTCAAACTAATACGTATAAGCACGTTATATTATTAATATTACTACGCTGCATTCTTTTCCGAGGCCTCTCAATCTCAGCATCAGTATTGTTATTTTACTTAAAGTTGTTTTTTATTGTCAAAGCTGGGTAATACAATACAACTATGAAATTCGAATATAACATTGTTCAGAGATCAGAATTATTTTCAGAGGTAGGATGACATTTCTGGTGTTTGTCGACAATTCACACACACACGCACAAACACATACACACACGTAATCAAACTCATCTATATATATATATATATATATATGTGTGTGTGTGTTTGTAAGTGTGTGTGTGTGTGTGTGTGTGTGTGTGTGTGTGTATATATTCATTCAGTAATGAAAAATATATATATATTCATTCAGTAATGAATTCGAACACTCTCAGCTATTGGCGTGTGTATACATGATATATAAAGCGCTAAAAGTCTGCCTCCTTCTACTGAGCGCCGATAGCTCAGAGGTAGAATCGCCGACTAACGCTAATTCGGTCGGGTTTCAATCCTGGGTAAAAAGCAATCAGATGTTTAACCGTATTGATTATCTGTGACACAGCGAAACAGATCTGTCTGCGGATGACTATATATATATATAATCATTTCCAAACAGATCTGTTTAGCTGTATCACAGATAATCAGTACGGTTAGACATCCGATCGTTTTATTTATATACACACACAGACACACACACACACTGCCGGCCATCATTATTATGCCACCCCGGTTTTTTAAAAGAAATTATGTATTTCATACTATTTTTAAGTGGATAATTCTAAATGTAAATAGAAAGTTACTTTTGTTATTATTTCGTTGCAAAATTTTACAAGGCAGGGAAGCAAAGATGAAAGAAAAAGAGAAAGTTACTTTTGTTATTATTTCGTTGCAAAATTTTACAAGGCAGGGAAGCAAAGATGAAAGAAAAAGAGAAAGTTGGGAGATGGAAAGCGGATGCTGAATAAATTCGCGATTCTCGAAAGTGATTAAGTTCGAAAAATTTTCAGCAAATTTAAAATATTTAATTACCCGTATATTTCCCAATAGATATGATAACGTCAACAGCAGTAGATATTTGCTCAATAAGTTTTCTGTTGGCATGTTTCAATCCAGTTAATTTTTGTGATTTTGTCTTATATTCGTACTATAAGAAGATAAAAAAGGTTCCATATGACGAAAACTGAAAATGATGATATCTATAATGAGATCTTTGCTTCAGACAATGATAATGCTCGTCATTTTAATTATGAATGTGGATGTCTTATTCTTTTTATTCTATAAACAGAAATTAAAATTTCAATTCATCATATGCCATTTATATATATATATATATATATATATATATATATATATATATATATTAGGAACTTGAATATGTACTCGCTGTTTTCAACAGATGCCTTTACCGAACGAAACTATGAGAAAGCTTCAAAGTCAATGCATGTTATTTCGCCGAAGTGTAAACAACTTTACTTTTTATAGCGTTAAACATTACAGATTTTGTACCAAAGAAAGTGTATCTATAGGGAAATTTACTGCACTATTTTATTCAAAAGAAATCTGCAGCACGGTGTATTCTTGTTGACATTTATGACAACAATGCTCTCTCGAAAATAAAACGCAGACATTGGTTTAGACGCTTCTAAAAGAATTTTTGATGTTGAAGTTATAGAACGCTGTGGCGCACCGGTAAGGTTTGAAGACCAAGAATGGGAGGCATTGTTAAATGAAGACACATGTCAAACGCAAAATGAACATGCGGAATCATTAGGAGTTGATTGCACCAGAGTTTCGAAAAGTTTGAAAGTATTAGAAATGATTCAAAATAAGTACTTTGAGCGCCGTTTTTGTTGAAACGGAGAGACGGCGAAATGTGTCCTGTCACCTTTAAACGGTTGTTTTAACGGGAGAAAAGGAAATGCTTTTGCTTCGTAAACTGACCAGCGATGAACAGCGGATAATCTACGACGGCCTTCCTGTCAGAATGATGAGAAAGATTAATTATACAAGGGGGCAATATATATATATATATATATATATATATATATATATATATTAAAAAAGGATTAATTCAAAGATGTTGAATGGCCATTTCGATATGAAGATCCCCACGGGGGACGACACATCACCTCAGCAACAGGTGTCGTCCCCCGTGGGGATCTTCATATCGAAATGGCCATTCAACATCTTTGAATTAATCCTTTTTTAATATATATTTGCTCTGTAATATTTTATTACATGGAGCTCTCTTCCTGTATCATTTTTTAATATTAAAATAAATTTTTAATATTAATTACGATCGGGTTTTTTGGAATTTACCTTCCTGCTTTTTTCCCTTGGATTGAAGTATCTGAATTAAAATATATATATATATATATATATATATACTAGAAGTAGTAACATCTAATGTGGTGGCAGTCCCCTGTTTATAGTGATTTACTTTATTAAGTATGCACGATATTTTTTAGTCATTATGTATTATATTATATATAATGTTCTACTAAATATCAAAAACTCTCAATAAATAAATCACTATAATCTTTGGACAGCCAACACATTAGTTTGTACTACTTGTAAGGTATTTCGAACACTCTAATCATTTACTTATTTCTTATGCAGCACACACACACACACACACACACACACACACACATATATGTGTGTGTGTGTGTGTGTGTATGTGTGTCAGTTTATATAAATTGCAAACATTAGGTCTGCTTATTTTTAGTAATCCGTTCATACCCACGGATAATCTTTTGCGTATTATAATTGAAAGATGTCAGAAATGAGCTGTAACGTTGACATATGTTATTATCATTCATTTCTCAATGTACCCAAGTACTTTCAATCTCTTTCTGAGCTCATCTTCAGAGGACATTTATGAAGTTTATTGTAGCAGCTGGTCGGATGAGAAGAATGTACGTTTACTTCGCAAACTGGGAACACACGAACACAACAAATTCGTGGATTACATATTGCCAAAAAAAAACGCGTGAATTAAAGTTTGCTGAAGCCATAAAACTATCAACAGAATTGTTTATTCCAAAGACATCTCTATTCCATAAGAGATGCTTAAATTTACGAAAAAAGATGACGAAGACTACACCACTTTAGCATCAGTGGTGAATAAACTATGTGACGAATTTAGACTAGCAGAACTCACGGCAGATAATTTCAAATGCTTAGTCTTTGTTCAAGGTTTGATTTCTAATAAAGATGCGGAGAAGGAGCAAAATCTAACTCTACAAAAATTAACTGAATATTGCCAGCAGTCAGTCAGTTAAGTGCCATACGTGAAACACGCTTGGGCGATCATTTCTCGAAAGAGACATGACTGACTGGGCAGAATGTTATCCCACAGTAGGTTGCCATTGCTTTCTGCGGTAGAATGGTTGCCAGCCAAGGCTATAGAACCCAATCTGTCCTGTTATTTCACCCATAACTGGAGGGAAGAGACGGATTAATACCTTTCCCAAGGGTATTTGCGCGTAAGTGAATGCAAGGAATTCAGCTGGAATTCGAACTCGGCACCCCGATTTCTCGTTCCGAGCCGATATCCACTGCCCCACAACGAAATGATTTAAGGAACATTGAAGAAACTGGGGTAGCTAACATAAAAAATACAGAGGAAAACACGTTTTTCCTCCCCTCCTCAAATGACAAAATCAAGAAAAAAACTGGAATTCGATTTCGCTATAGCTTATCTTGACGACATTTTAATAAAATGTCAAACGTTTATAATCATATAAAAAAATTTTTTGAACAAATTCGTAATTACGGGTTTAAGTCAAAGAGGAAAAGTGCGATTTCTTTTTGGAAGAGATTAAATACTTGGGCCATATAATAAACAAAGATGGCAAAAAGCCTGATCCAAATAGATCTTCGGCGATCAAAAATATGCCGGCACCAAATAATATTGCATCGCTACAGAGTTTTCTGGGACTAGTCAGCTACTACCAAGATTTCATATCGAACTTACACAATCTTTGTGCACCCCTTAATGAACAACTAAGAAAAGATAAGGCCTGGGTTTGGTCAAACGATTGCCAACAGGGATTTGAAAAAATTACAAAATATTGACGTTAAATTTATTTCTGACACACTATGATCCAAATTTGGAGATACCGATAGCTAGCGACGAGTTCGCACGGTATCGGAGCGTGCATATTACATAAGATGGAAAACGGAACTATAAAGCCGATCGCCTACGCTAGCAGATTACTGCTTCCAGCTAAGAGAAGCAACTCTCAGATAGAGAAAGTAAGCCTTAAGCATCATATTTGCCGTAACTAAATTCCATAGGTATATCTACGGAATGTTCTTCACCCTTCAGACAGACCACAAACCATTACTTACTATATCTGGTTAAAAAAAAGGTTTACCCACGTACACAGCAAACCGACTGTTGAGGTGGAGTACTATTTTTATTAAATTACAATTTTAAATTGGAATATTTGCCTTCTAGGAAAATTGGGCATGCGGACGGTCTATCAAGCGTGATTCCTCAACAGATAGAGCCGCTTGAAGACTCTGTTATTCCTGCACTAAGATCTGAAGGAGAATTGGAAAATATACTGTGTAACACCATTAGGGAGCTGCCCGTATCATTAAAAGAAATTAAATACGAAGCTATAAATGATGAATTCATTAAAAAAAAGACGAAAGCTAAAATCGCTGAAAAAGACCAAAATATTGCAGAAAGCTTCTCCATATGCGATAACGTACTATTGTACAGTGATAGGATAGTTGTGCCTATTTACAGAAACAAATATTCAAAGATTTCCATACGGAACATCCTGGTAGGAACCGAATGAAGAGCTTAATGAGGAGTTACGTTTTTTTTTGGCCGAAAATGGACCCGGATGTTGTAAACATGGTGGATAAATGCAGGGGCTGCGCCCTAGCAGCAAAATCATCGCCGATAACACACAAACCTTAGCCGAAAACGGATCAACCCTGGTCAAGAATCCATATTAATTATGCTGGTTCTATTGATGGACTCTACTATTTGGTAGTTGTGGATAGTTATTCGAAGTGGCCTGAAGTGTTTCAATGCAAGAGACCAACGACAAGAAACACAATAAAACATTTACATGAGCTATTCGCTCGTTTCTGCGTTGTCGACAGTCTAGTGAGCGACAACGGGACCCAATTCACTTCGGAAGAACTTAAAGAATTCTGCCTGACATTTTAGATTGAACATGTAAAAAATATCATTCAAGGTCAAATGGCCTGGCAGATCGCTTTGTAGACACCTTAAAGAGGGCTCTAAAAAAGCGTCGAGTACGCCAACGAGAAAAGCTCTCCACCAATTTTTACACGTGTACAGAATAACCTCAAATAAATCAGAACCATCGATACTGTCACCCGCTGAAATGATGAGTGAGGTCGGTGTTCGACAAAGTGATTCCAAATATAAAAAAAATACGTACCAGCAATCACCACACCAAAGCAAACCTTTAGTCAAAACGAAAAAGTTTATTTTAAAAATTGCAAAATAACATGTCATTCTGGGAACCAGGCGTCATCAAAAGACGGATTAGAAATGTGATCTATATGATCGACGGACCTAGGTTCGCCCACAAGCGGCATATAAATCAAATAAGAAAAAGGCTAACGGAAGTCGAAATCAACACGCCTCAGAGGGAAGAGCGTTAGACACTATCTACAACACATTTGATATGCAAATGCCCCAGGTGGAACCTCAACAGAGGAGGTCTAAAAGAAAAAGAAAATAAACGGAGCAGTTGATTATTGATCCAAAAAGGAAGAAATATTAAAAGGATATTGCAAGTAAAAAAAAAATTAAAACAAACTTGGGACAGGGGTGTTAGGGCAACTTCCCTGTTTACACTAACATGGACTCTTCCTAATACTATATATAGTAGTAGTCATTAGTAGACTACAGAGTAGTGTATCTTAATGGTCGTTGGCTCGCTGCGACTACATCTCTCACTGTCAGGTCTCTGCCTTCGGGCAGAGAGCACAAACCCAGTCGTGGTTCCGCCGAAGGGTAGAACCACGACTCGGTAAAAATAGACAGACATATTTTTGGCCCGGCTATATGGCCGGGAATTCACATTAAAATGACCATGTGTCACATCCGGCCTTGCGTGGGAAGGCTAGTAAATACAGTAGTGTATCTTAATGGTCGTTGGCTCGCTGCGACTACATCTCTCACTGTCAGGTCTCTGCCTTCGGGCAGAGAGCACAAACCCAGTCGTGGTTCCGCCGAAGGGTAGAACCACGACTCGGTAAAAATAGACAGACATATTTTTGGCCCGGCTATATGGCCGGGAATACCCACATTAAAATGACCATGTGTCACATCCGGCCTTGCGTGGGAAGGCTAGTAAATACAGTAGTGTATCTTAATGGTCGTTGGCTCGCTGCGACTACATCTCTCACTGTCAGTTCTCTGCCTTCGGGCAGAGAGCACAAACCCAGTCGTGGTTTCGCCGAAGGGTAGAACCACGACTCGGTAAAAATAGACAGACATATTTTTGGCCCGGCTATATGGCCGGGAATACCCACATTAAAATGACCATGTGTCACATCCGGCTACATCTCTCACTGTCATGTCTCTGCCTTCGGGTGGAGAGTGCTCTCTGCTTCCGAGCAGGGAGCAATGACCCAGTCGTGGGTCCGCCGAAGGGTAGAACCACGACTGGGGGAAAAAATAGACAGGTATTTTTTGGCTGGGCCATATAGCCCGGAAATTCCCACTCATAAAATGATCATGTGTCACATGTTGCCCTTAGTGGGAGGGACAGCTAAATATAGTAGTGTATCTCAGCGATCTAGTCCTGAGGGTTACATTGCCGAGTCTCACGTCTCGTATTATCTTGCATTCTCTCGTATTCGACTAACCGTATTGTACGACGTTCGACTAATCCTCTGTATATAGTTCTCTTCAATATATTGCGTTTTCTACCGTATTACTCTACGTAGAGTATTAATTGGATCTAACGCCAGATCTACAAACTACATATTCTCGAGGCAATATTCATTAAAACACTTAAGCCGTCAGTTAATAGAATCAGCAATGGATATTGTAGTAATGTTCTAAAATGTTTATAAAAAGAACAGTTTATTCATGCTTTAATACGTGCATGACCGTCTCATTACAACTTATAAAATAAATTCCATTTTCGATAATTTTCACGTTCTAATGAAAAACTGCTTGGTGGTAAATTTCAAAGGATCCTATTAACATCAATATATTAACACTGATCCAGCCAGAGAGTTCAATGTAATTAAGTTTATTTATTTACAGAGCAAATATTAGTTACATATTAAAATTCAATATTTCATATTTATGGTATTCATTTTGACAGGTATTTTAAAACAACCATCTCGTTTCCAAAACCAAGTTATTATGGTGAAATAAATTTTTATTTATATATTTGCGTGTAAAAAGTAAAAGTAGGGAAGAAGAAACACAGAGTTTATTGCTACCGGAAACTGTTTGATCCGGCCCGCGAATGACAGTAACGGAAAAAGATATAATAAAATAAATGAAAAATAAAAATATACATAAAGATGGAAGTGGTCAAAAGAAATTACGGATTTTGAAGGTCAAGAGTAAAGCGTCAGGAATGAAGTCAATAGCAAAATAAACTGGTTAAACTTGAAAATTAAAACGACATGACTAGAAAGAATATAAATTTAAGAAAGGGAAATTCTTTAAAAATATAATTTAATTATGCGGCTTAAGAATTTTAATTTAAGAATTTTAATTATTAGGAGCTTTGAACTCTCTCTCTCTCTCTCTCTTTCTTTCTTTCTTTCTCTCTCTCTCTCTCGCTCTGTATATATATATAGATATATATATATATATAGAATAAAATTGTGAGAGGCCGTGAACGTTTAGTTTAAAGAGTATATTGATTGTTGTATAAAGATATTATACATATGATATTTTAAGTGTCCATAATGGTATCTGTGGCGTTACACCTGTTTCGAGTCTAAGATTGACTCTCTTCAGACGAATAAATTTGTGGCTTTACAAATCGAGTTCCTTTTGTTTCTGAGAGCCAAGTACTTGTTTATATATAGGTAAGTAGAAGATTAAAATAAAGATAAAGAATACAGAAATAAATCAAATCAGTGAAGTAAAAAATAAAAACATAAAAAAATAATATAAATCCAATATATATATATATATATATATATATATATATATATATATATATAAACGTGAATGAACAATGTTATGATTATTTTAAAATTATCTGTTGCAGCTATGATGCTTTTTGCTGGGAAACAAGTATTCCACATGTGAGTTAAATAGGAATGGTAAATATGAAAATGTATATATATATATATATATATATATATATATATATATATATATATATATATCAGCTTGCGGTGTAGATAAGAAGAATCCAAAGGAGTATCCTGTACATACAGTGGTAGGATAACTCTCTAAGAGACGTTTAAATATATATAAATACATATAGAGCAAATATAAGAAAAATTAAGGCAAGCACGTTATTTCATGGTAAATAGGAAGTATGGTCCTGCGATATATGCGTTACTCCACAGAAATGAATTGAGTTCTTTCGATGACGGGTGTGTGTATACACTGCTTATATACAACGAGTTAAAATTCCCTTTCTCTTTTTCCATGCGCCTATGGCTTAGGCGGTAGCGACTCCGACTGACACAAAATCGGCTAAGTTTTGATCCCGGCCAGAACCAAGTGAATGTGTCCAGCCACACAGATGAGCTGTGATACAGCGAAACAGGATTGTATGTGGATGACTAATATATATATATATATATATATTTCTCGCAGTTATATAATTCTTCAGGTGTTTTTATCCATGTGCCTTATTGCTTCTAAACATGGTTGATCATAGCACTTTAAAGCTTCCTTTTCTAGGCCTTTTTTTCCTCCTATCTAACCCTGCTTCTACTAATCACATAAATAAGTCCCGTGATGTTGGTACTTCGCTATTTTCGTCTGTCCTATTTTCGTTCAATATGTCCTTTTAATATCAAATTCTCTAAACCCAATTTTCTTTATTATTTGTCCTACAAATTTGAATTGTCTCTATTTTCAACTAGTTTTTTGTTTGAGTTTACCTTAAAACCTGGCAAAATCAAAAATCTTTAAAACTTAAAGCCCAAACTATTCACATATATTTCATTTATTCATCTGAATTTTGCAACGTAGTGTTTGACAGACTCACTCCATTCACTGAAACATTTTGATTCGATGTTGCCACTGCATTTCGTCATCGAAATGTGCCAACAGAATAATTATTATGCAAATATCTACTGCTGTTGACGTTATCATATCAAATCTCAAGATAACAATACTGATCTCGTTTCTAAAGAAAGAAAAAGAAAACCAATAGAAAGAAAGCAAATAAGAACAGGCAAATTGTCTCTGTGACTGCGCTCCTTTGGGAAGAACATTCTACTTCATTTATTGTTGTTGGAAGCGGCTTAACAAATCTAGCGTAGTTACTTCACAGTTCGGTCATGATTGATAATATGTCTTTTGGTCTTGTTTTGCAATATAGATGTTTGCATTATTTATAAAGTTAAGACTGCTGTTCTTTTTATTGCAATATTCAAAACGTTTCGGCCTTTGTACGCTCTAACCTTCATCAGGAGTTTAAAATTTCGAACCAATCTCTTTATTTCGGATTTAGCATTTTTATTCTGGGTGTTATGTAGTTATCCCCCGTTAACTCAACTCTGTAAGGTATTTGTTCACCACTGCTGTAGCCAGGGATTGATCTCACACCTCTTTGGTTGTCATCAGATCTATTTATCCACTGGGTCATGGGTACTTGAGAAAATCATTGTCAGAACTTTTAGGGTTTTTAAATCTAATGTTTCAGTATTTTTTTTTTTTTTTACCGGAGTTCATATTGCACATCGTATTACTGTTTCTCATATTGTATTCATAAAAAAACATAGACAAATATGTTTTGGGTTTTTATAACAGGAAAAGTTGGTTTCTGTCAACTAACAGTCAAAATGATAACGACTATAGACAATAGAAATCGGTAGTGATGTCCAGATCTCACCCCAAGCAAAGCGGTACCGCCACTGATGTGCAGGGGGTTACATAAGAGAGTTGAAGTATTAGGCAGGAGGAGAGTGAAGACAAAAAAGAACCATATGCAGGAAAAGAAAAAAGAGGGCAAGTGAATGATGTGAAGATAGGAGTGGAACGACTTTAGACAATAGAAATCGGTAGTCATGTCCAGAGCTATAATCTCACCCCAAACAAAGCGGTACCGCCACTGATGTGCAGGGGGTTACATAAGAGAGTTGAAGCATTAGGCAGGAGGAGAGTGAAGACAAAGTAGAATCATCGACAGTTGAAAGAAAAAAAAATGGGTAAGAGAATGATGTGAAGACAAGTGTGAAGATATTTGCGAAGATAGAAAGAAAGGAAAAGAACAAGATACCCGGGGTGATGTGGAAAGGGCAGGAGTTGATTAGGTAAGAGATTAGGAATCGACGTTGCAATTAAATTCCTGGAGGTTATAGCCATTAGGAAAGCAAGTATTTGGAAAGGAATTCCACAGGCGGGAAATGCGAGAAAAGAATCTGGTGGAATATAATTGTCGATTGCATTTGGTTGAACTAACTATAAAAGGGTGGGACCTTATTGCCAGTCTGGTTGCCCGAGTAATTTCCTGTGATGCACTTGTGACCCAAGTTCTTCAGAGCAGAAGCCATGAAAGTATTTATAGGAGAGACAGAGGAAAGCCACTTCCCGCCGATGAGAAAGTGTCTGGTGTCGAGCTGTCAGATCAGGTCCAATCACAGTACAAATTCTCCTCTGGTATTTGTGCGTAAGTGAATGCAAGCATGTACTTCAACTGAAACTCTTCGAGTCGCTACTATTAAAAATATTTCTATATTTTTACCCAGAATAGTAGCGTCTGGCTATGCAGTAGCTTCTTCTTCGGGAACCGTAAAGCAAGCCAAAATTTTCTCATTGATCGGGAAATATGAAGCTACCGCCTACATAGACATTGATAGATCCTTCATTTCCTATGAATGTGCAAAAAAAATTAGTATAATTTAGAAATTAACCCTGCTTTGGGGACTGTTTTCTATGGCCTCTTCGTCGCTGAACGCTTCGGTAAAGGGACAATGCCCGCTCAACATCGATTGATTAATGGATGTTCGTTGTGGTGCAGTGGATATCGACTCGGTACGAAAAACTGGCGTGCCGAGATCGAATTCCAGTTGAATTCTTTGCATTCACTTATGCGCAAATACCTTTTGTAAAGGTATTAATCTGTGTCTTCCCTCCAGTTATGGGTTAAATAATAGGACAGATTGGGTTCTATAGTCTTGGCTGGCAACAAGTCTACCGTAGAAGGCAATGCGAACCTACTGCGGGGTAATCTTCTGCCCAGTCAGTCATGTATATTTCGAGACATGATCGCCTAAAATGTGCATCACGTACGGCACTTAACTGGCTGCCTGACCTGTCCAAATATCCAACTTTTCCTGATCTTTTTGGGTCCGGATTTTATGAACCAGCATTCGAGTGTATCTTTTGTCTTTGGTGGGCCTAGAAAAAAATATTACCATCTTTAACTCTACCGCGTTCAGTGTGCCATCTGCTTTAGTGCATAGCCCTTCACTCTTCTCAAACCTTACCCCTAATTTCAAGCCTATTCTAACAAATTCTAGGAGGTTTGTTAATGATGACAGACACTTCATTCATTCCGAAATTGAAACGATGCTTCAGGAAGAGATGATTAAAGAAAGCCCATCTCCCTGGAGAGCTTAAGTTATTAACGTTTCTAATGAACGCAAAAGAAAAACAAATTGATAGTCGATTACAGCCAACCCATCAACAGATTCACTAAACTAGACACATACCCTTTACCAAGAATGGACGATTTAGCCTTGGAAATCTCACAATACAAATTTCACACTTTGTTGGATTTGAAAAGTGTCAACTATCAAATACGTATTTGGAAAGAAGATAAACAACACATTGCCTTTAAAGCTAATGGCAAACTATACCGGCTTGGAAGGGTTTCCTTTGGAGTAACTAATGGAATAGGAAACAATTGATAATACAGTAAAACGATACAAGCTCTGTGGTACCTATGCGTACGGTGACAATATAGTGGTAGGCGGAAAAAAAACCCAAATAAGTACATGATCTGTTCTGTTATTTAAACCATAACTGCAGGAAAGGGTATTAGCCCGTAAGCGACTTCGGGGTATTCAACCGGAATTTGAACTTGGCTACCCGATTTCTCCGAACGAGAAATCAACTGCACCACAACGCACACCCATCAAGAACGCTTAAAACACCTGGCATTCCCAAGAGGTCACCCATCTAAGTACGGGCCAGGCTCAAGGCTTGTTAAATTTCGGTGATCGGAGGAGAACCGGTGTATTCAACGCGATATTATGGCAGTAAACACACACACACACACACACACACACACACATATATATATATATATATATATATATATATATATATATATATATACTAGCAGTATAGCCCGGCGTTGCTCAGGTGTAATAAAATTCATGAAATTCACTTAACTACATAATCTCACATTTAATGAGAAGAAGTCTGTTATATCAACTGAATCACATAACTTTCTGGGATACACCATATCACAAGGAAAAATGAAACCATATGCAGAAAGGCTTCGAACACTAAAGGAACTCCCAATTTTAAAAGGCAAGACAACTTTACGTCGTGTTATTGGTTTATTTTCATATTACTTCAAGTGGATCCCGAAATTCTTTTATGAATCAGGCCCAACATTATTGCTGACATGTCACCCCTCAAACAAAATTCCTTGAAAGCATTCAGTGACCATTTTCTTAATCATTTCACCCCAAGCAAGGCATTTCACTGCCACTGTTACTCAGGGGCTTACATAAGGGAAAGTGATTAGAAAGAGTAGTTAGGGGGTTATATAGGGGAAAGTAATGAGAAAGGGTGGTTAGAGGGTTACATAGGGGAAAGTGATGAGAAACAGTGGTTAGGGGGTTATATAGGGGAAAGTGATGAGAAACAGTGGTTAGGGGGTTACATAGGGGAAAGTGATGTGAAAGAGTGGTTAGGGGGTTACATAGGGGAAAGTGATGAGAAACAGTGGTTAGGGGGTTATATAGGGGAAAGTGATGAGAAAGAGTGGTTAGGGGGTTACATAGGGGAAACTGATGTGAAAGAGTGGTTAGGGGGTTACATAGGGGAAAGTGATGAGAAACAGTGGTTAGGGGGTTATATAGGGGAAAGTGATGAGAAAGAGTGGTTAGGGGGTTACATAGGGGAAACTGATGTGAAAGAGTGGTTAGGGGGTTACAAAGGGAAAAGTGATGAGAAACAGTGGTTAGGGGGTTATATAGGGGAAAGTGATGAGAAACAGTGGTTAGGGGGTTACATAGGGGAAACTGATGTGAAAGAGTGGTTAGGGGGTTACATAGGGGAAAGTGATGAGAAACAGTGGTTAGGGGGTTATATAGGGGAAAGTGATGAGAAACAGTGGTTAGGGGGTTACATAGGGGAAACTGATGTGAAAGAGTGGTTAGGGGGTTACATAGGGGAAAGTGATGAGAAACAGTGGTTAGGGGATTATATAGGGGAAAGTGATGAGAAAGAGTGGTTAGGGGGTTACATAGGGGAAACTGATGTGAAAGAGTGGTTAGGGGGTTACATAGGGGAAAGTGATGAGAAACAGTGGTTAGGGGGTTATATAGGGGAAAGTGATGAGAAACAGTGGTTAGGGGGTTATATAGGGGAAAGTGATGAGAAAAAGTAGTTAGGGGGTTACATAGGGGAAAGTGATGTGAAAGAGTGGTTAGGGGGTTATATAGAGGAAAGTAATGAGAAAGGGTGGTTAGAGGGTTACATAGGGGAAATTGATGAGAAACAGTGGTTAGGGGGTTATATAGGGAAAAGTGATGAGAAACAGTGGTTAGGGGGTTATATAGGGGAAAGTGATGAGAAAGAGTGGTTAGGGGGTTACATAGGGGAAATTGATGAGAAACAGTGGTTAGGGGGTTACATAGGGGAAAGTGATGAGAAACAGTGGTTAGGGGGTTATATAGGGGAAAGTGATGAGAAAGAGTGGTTAGGGGGTTACATAGGGGAAACTGATGTGAAAGAGTGGTTAGGGGGTTACATAGGGGAAAGTGATGAGAAACAGTGGTTAGGGGGTTATATAGGGGAAAGTGATGAGAAACAGTGGTTAGGGGGTTACATAGGGGAAACTGATGTGAAAGAGTGGTTAGGGGGTTACATAGGGGAAAGTGATGAGAAACAGTGGTTAGGGGGTTATATAGGGGAAAGTGATGAGAAACAGTGGTTAGGGGGTTACATAGGGGAAACTGATGTGAAAGAGTGGTTAGGGGGTTACATAGGGGAAAGTGATGAGAAACAGTGGTTCGGGGGTTATATAGGGGAAAGTGATGAGAAACAGTGGTTAGGGGTTTACATAGGGGAAACTGATGTGAAAGAGTGGTTAGGGGGTTACATAGGGGAAAGTGATGAGAAACAGTGGTTAGGGGGTTATATAGGGGAAAGTGATGAGAAAGAGTGGTTAGGGGGTTATATAGGGGAAAGTGATGTGAAAGAGTGGTTAGGGGGTTATATAGAGGAAAGTAATGAGAAAGGGTGGTTAGAGGGTTACATAGGGGAAATTGATGAGAAACAGTGGTTAGGGGGTTATATAGGGAAAAGTGATGAGAAACAGTGGTTAGGGGGTTATATAGGGGAAAGTGATGAGAAAGAGTGGTTAGGGGGTTACATAGGGGAAATTGATGAGAAACAGTGGTTAGGGGGTTACATAGGGGAAAGTTATGAGAAACAGTGGTTAGGGGGTTATATAGGGGAAAGTGATGAGAAAGAGTGGTTAGGGGGTTACATAGGGGAAAGTGATGTGTAAGAGTGGTTAGGGGGTCACATAGGGGAAAGTGATGTGAAAGAGTGAAAAGAAAATGTACTGAGTGTGCTGTATGTGCTCGATTGAGACATCGATTCCACTCATCAAATTTGTTTCTGGCGTTTTGTTTCTTTATAAAATTTTGTAAATTGGATGTGTCTAGACATTGATGAGCTGTGATACAGTGACACAGGTTTGTATGTGGATGGCGAATATATTAAGCTCTCATTACGATTGAGCTCTCTAGAGAAGAAAATTTTAAAAACATTTTCCACTCCTGCGATATATGTGTTACTCTTCAAACGAATTGAGTTTTTTCGGTGACTGGCGTGTGTATACACTGCCTATATACAACCCGTTAAAATTTCCTTTCTTCGATTGATTGCGCCAGGGGATAGCGAGTCAGACTGACACTAATTTGGTCGAGTTTCGATCCCGTCCAGAAGCAATGGGTGTGTCTTGCCACACTGATGAGCTGTGATACAGCGAAACAGGCTTTTATGTGGATGACTAATATATTATGCTCTCATTACGATTGTCCTCTCTAGAGAAGAACATTTTAAAAACGGTTCCCACTACTGCGAAAATTGTTAATATTGCACAATAACATGTGCATAAAATGAATTTATAAATATTTAATAATTACCTATATTTCAGTTTCATCAAAGAAAGAATGAAAAAAATTAGGGCGATTCGGACGAGTTCATTTTCAACTTCCTTACCTTGTAAAATCTTGCAAAAAAAAATAATAACAAAAGAACAAATCTGTTTTCATTTAGCAATAAATACGAAAAATTGTATGAAACACATCATTTCTTTAAAAAAAACTCGGGTGGTCAAATAATTATGGCCAGTAGTGTATGTGTGTGTGTAGAGAGAGGTGTGTACATGCACACACACAAATATATATGTGTGAGTGAGTGTGTGTCCGCATTTGTGTAGATGTATGCACACGCATACACACTCATACACACAGACACGCATGAAGACACACACACACACGCACACATATATATATACTGAAGAAGAAATTTTAAAAACAGTTTCCACTTCTGCTATATGCATGACTCTTCAGAAATGAATTGAGTTAATTTGGTGACTGGCGTTTGTATACACTGCTTATATACAACACGTTAAAATTTCCCTTCTCTGATTTCATGCGTCGATGGGTTAGGGAGTAGCGACTCCGACTGACAACAAATCTGTCGAGTTTCGATCCCGGCCAGAAGCAAGTGGATGCGTCTAGCCACACTGATGAACTGTGATACAGTGAAACAGACTTGCCTGTGGATGACTAATATATATATGTATAACATAGTGTTCTGTAAATTATATCAGCATTAAAATGTGTTAATTAAAAAAAAACAGTAATTACTGCAAGATCTTATCTGATATTAATCATCGTACACTTCGGAAATAGAATCAGTTTTGTTTTTATTCTTGGATATGAAAAGACACAAACCTGAGGAGATGTAATTTTTTTTTCCTTAGAGATTACATCTCCAAGGCAGCAGCAACTCATTTTACTAAAGGGGAAAGTCATTAGTCTCCCTGGCATCTTCTCAGCTGAAGCTGCGAAAACTGGACAATATTTGCCTGGACAAATACATCACTGTGATAAATTGCATACTTAACCCGGAGATTGTGTGATATTTTCTTTCGTGAAGTAGCAAATAAATTTAAGCATCGCTTCTACCACAAGCTCTTTTGGGGCTGCGATAGACACTGTTCTTGTCATTTGATAAGACAGGGAAGAAAATTTGAAGTAGACATTTTCCCACTGGAGTGTTCAAGTAACTGGGCTTTAAATGCCGGCTATTATTTCGTGATTTAAAAGTAAACGTGATCTTTCTCATAAATCCATTCTCAATGACAATTTCTTTTACACAATGAACTTTGCAAGAGGTCTCGTCAAGGGGTTTGATCTTAAGAAAAGCGACAAAAATGCATTATATTCAAATATAAAAGATAATGTCTGTTAAACTGAAAATTAAAGAATATCTTTTCCACATTTACTCGACAATCGAGCACAACGTTAAACCATTTACAAGAATTGCCCTTTGAGAAATGACAATGTCTGTTTAGTTCTAATTTTTTTTTAATCATATCACCCCAAGCAAGGCATTTTACTGGCATTGTTTTGCAGGGGATTACATAGTAGGAAAGTCATGCGAAAGAGTGACAGGTTATAAGGGCTGTCAGGAAGTGAGTAAGAGAAGGACGAATGTGGACATAAAATGAGGGATCTATTTATATATTGACTGTAATATAAAACTGACCCCCCACTTTATATCTACATAATAATTTATTCTCTGTTGATGAGCCGTAGAAAACAAATCAGTCAGTCAATGAAATACTGATTAGCTACACACGCATGTCTTTTCGATTTATTTACATTCTCTGGAATATAAATGCATAATTTTTTTTTTATAATCATATCCCTCTAAGCAAGGAACGTTATGAGAAAGAGTTACAGTTTATAGGGGGTATCGAGAAAGCGGGGAAGGAAGGATGAGAATACTGATGAGAGTGGAGTGGAAGGAGAAAGGAGCATAAGAGAGAGGATGCTATAAGAAAGAGTGACTGGTTATAGGGGGTGTCAGGAAGTGGGTAACAGAAGGATGAGAATACTGATGAGAGTGGAGTGGACGGAGAAAGGGGCATGAGAGAGAGGATGATGTAAGAAAGAATGACAGGTTATAGGGGGTGTCAGGAAGTGGGTAAGAGAAGGATGAGAATACTGATGAGAGTGGAGTGGACGGAGAAAGGGGCATGAGAGAGAGGGTTAGGGTTAGTGATATACGAGATTATGACTTTATATTTAAATTCTTGGAGATTGTAGTTATGAGAATGAATGTCTTGTTATAGAGGGTGTCAGAAAGTGGGTAAGAGAAGCATGACTGTGGTTATAAATTTGGGGATCAATGTATATATTGATTGTAATATAAAATTGATTCCCCATTTTATATTTACATAATAATTTCTTGTCTGTTGATAAATACTTGTCTTGTTCTATAAATACTTTCACGGCTTCTGCTCCGATGAACTTAGATCACTGGTGCCCCCTAAATACGAATTTGCACGAGATACTAGATTAGCAACTAGATCCCACCCTTTTACAGTGAAATCGATAAAATGCAGCCGTAACTTCTACTCCAACAGTTTCTTTCCTCGCACTTCCCGACTGTGGAATTCTCTTCCAAACGATTGCTTCCCCGACGGCTACAATCTCCAGGAGTTTAAATGTAAGGTCATTAGACATCTCCTAACACACTAACCTGCTCCCATTCTATCAAGCACTCTTCCCATCTGCCCGACCTTCATCCTCGCTATTTACTCATCTGTCACCTTTCTCCTGACATTCCCTATGTCTATCCACTCCTTCTCTTTACCTTCCCCTATGTAGCCCCATGCGCAATAGTGGCAGTGGAATGCCTTGCTTGGGGTGAGATGATTAAAAAAAAAAAGCCATAAAAAACGAATCAGTCAGTCAATGAAATACTGATTAGCTACACATGCATGTCTTTTAGATTTATTTACATTCTCTGGAATATAAATGAGCATGAGAGAGAGGATGAAGGTGAGTGATATACGATATTATGACTTTATATTTAAATTCTTAGAGATTGTAGCTGTCGGAGAAGCAAGTAAATGGAAGAGAATTCCACAGGCGGGAAATGAGAGAAAAGCAGCTGTTGGAGTAGAAATTGCGTTTACAATTTATTGGTTTCACAATAAATCTTGCAAGAAAGCAGAAATAGATACTGCATGCAAACCGAAAAGACATAATTCGGACAAATTTTAATACATAAAGCAGAACACCTTTTACAAAAGATTTTCATCAGCATCTCACGGAATCTAAGAAATATCAAACCCTGTTCAAATTTTATGTAGAAACGTAGTAGAAATGTATAGGTATTTGTTATCTTTGTAAATACTAATAATAATAATAATACTAATAATATCTTCCCGACATACAGAATGTGCGTTGTGGTGCAGTGGATATCATCTCATTCACTTACGCGCAAATACTCTTGGTAAAGGTATTAATCCGTCTCTTCCTTCCAGTTATGGGTTAAATAACAGGAAAGATTGGGTTCTATAGTTCTGGCTGGCAACCAGTCTACCGCAGAAACCAATGACAACCTACTGCGGGATAATCTTCTGCCCAGTCATGTCTATTTTTCTAGATATGATCGCCCAAGCGTGTCTCACATATGGCAATTAACTGACATACAGGCTAATACATAAGTTCCACATCTCAGAAAGAAACGTATAGGAATTTGTTTTCTTCGAAAATACCAATAATATCTTCCCTACTTTAAGGCTAAATTCCACATCTTAGAAAGAAATTAGAATTCCACATCTAAGTTCCACATCTAAGTTCCACATCTTAGAAAGAAAGTTTCTTTTCAAAAATTATTTTTTTAATAATGACATTTTTGTCCTATTAATATAACTAAGTATCTTCATTAATCAGATCGATCAACCTTATATATAAAATATTTCAAATAAAAATCGAGCCTAGAATGCTGAATATGTTAATCTACAAAAATACTTATGAGGAGAATAAATATTTGCAAAGTGTTACTTGCTTAAACTTGTAAAACATGCTGAGCTAAATAGAAAACCCCAAATAAAATGTATGCGGGTTCCATCGCCATTTTGTGCGCATGCGCGTTATCTATTTCATCGACTACACAGCGAAGAGGATTCAGTAATTAGAATAATTTTCATTGAGGACTTTTGTTGACCCTAACACGTAAATTAGGCGCATTGCATTTTTTCATATAAATTTTACTCATTGTCACATGCTGACTAAAATGTCTTTCGTTTTAAATAGTCTTTACCATCTATTATAAACCAAAATTAGTATCAGCCTTCTCTCACCGAACGCCCATAGCTCAGAGGTAGAATCGCAGACTGATATCAATTCGGTCGTGTTTCAATCCTGGTTAAAAGCAATCGGATATCTAACCGTACTGATCAGCTGTGATACACATCTCTCTGCGGATGACTATATATATATATATATATATATATATATATATATATATATTAAAAAAGGATTAATTCAAAGATGTTGAATGGCCATTCAACATCTTTGAATTAATCCTTTTTTAATTTATATTTGCTCTGTAATATTTTATTACATGGAGCTCTCTTCCTGTATCATTTTTTAATATTAAAATAAATTTTTAATATTAATTAGGATCGGGTTTTTGGGAATTTACCTTCCTGCTTTTTTCCCTTGGATTGAAGTATCTGAATTAATATATATATATATATATATATATATATATATATATATATATATATATTATATGCATATATATATGCATACATACATACATATACATGTTTAGTGTATCGTGGCAGCAAATAAGTTTCCAAACATATACTGTTAAATATAAGGGACAATGAATGTCTATTATGTTTAATCATCGTAATTGATTTCAGTTGGAAATAAAGACCAAAATTCTCCAACATTTGGATAATTTTTTATTAAGTTGGTTCTAAGCTTTCGGCTCACATGAGCCATCTTCAGAGAGGATATAAGAACGCTAACTCCGCTAAGCAACGGCAATAGTTACCAAAAATAACAAACGCAGTTCCCAAATTTGCAATCCGGTTCTATGACGTCACACCGCGTGATATCGGGAAATGACAACAGAACCATGTATTCAAATGCAATGTAATGTGTTATGACCAGATTTGAACCTGATGTTATTAAGTGTGGCTTGTTTGAATTTAATGTAGATGTCCTCCAATATCTGAAGGTTCTTTTTACTGTGTGTATGATTGAGGATTATTGTATTGTTGACTAAAATCTGTCTGATATTACCTACGTGGTTGTAGTAAAACCAATATATGTAGTGGGTTTATTATTAGTACCAGAGATACAATCTCTGAAAGGGCATGTAAATTGATACACTACATTGTTTTTTTTTGTGGAGGATTTGTTGAGTGCTTGTGGGGTTATTAAAACTAACTTAATAAACATTTATCCAAATGTTGGAGAATTTTTGTCTTTATTTTCAACTGAAATTAAAGCCATAATACGATGTTTAGCACGGATCATGATTAATAGACTTTGTCTCTTATATTTAACAGTATATGTTTAGAAAACACACACACACACACACACACATATATATATATATATATATATATATATATTTCATGTAAAATCCTTTGTAAAATAAAGACTGAAGCTGATGGTGGTTCGCCAGAAATAGGCCTATTCATCCGATTTACCATGAAATAATGTGGCTGCCTTAATTTATATATATATCTATATATATAACTGTAAATTTATCTTTGAATACGTCTCGAAAATCTCACCGAGTATAGACGCGAAGGGAAAACAATGGAAACAAAAAAAAGAAACGAACTAAGCACTTGAACATTAGTCAAATTACTAGTCGAAAGAAAAAAAAACCGAGACGAGGAACCTGACACGTAAAACGCTCAATACACACCCTATATATATATATATATATATATATATATATATATATATATAGGGTGTGACAAAAGACAAAAATAGCTTCAACAGATACCTTCTAGGAACATATATATATATATATATATATATATATATATATATATATAGGAAATAGTATTAATAGCCACATTCATTTTCTGTCGATTAATTTTAATGATCGACTTTTCTGATAGGGAAGATCTTTCCGTTAGAAATTGCTCAGTTTTATTTTGGAAGTAAAGTACAGGATTTGTGATCCAGGATTTCGATTCTCTTCAGTCCTTAACAATTCTGAGTTTAGTATAAATTCGAAATAGTGTAACAACATTATATACGTAGTTTTTATAGTATTTGTCTCTTACAACACGTGCTCTCACATAGAATATATACTTACCGATTACACGCACAACACACGCAGAAATATATATATATATAGGCACATTTTAATTCTTATTAGATAACGTACATTTTTACGCAAGTAGTGCGTAGATAAATACTTTCAATTTTGAATTAGATGAAATTTTAAAATGTTTTCAAATTTTTGGGGCAGGAAAATGTCCTAATTATTTCTTCATTATCTATCTATCTAGATATACATTACGAATACATACATATTATCAGACAAGCGTTCCTATACATTTGCATTTAAAATAATCATCTATTGCTTTATCACACGTTACACATATCTGACAAATGAGAATCAAACCACAAACAACATTCCAGTATACTGTCTCTTTTATTTCTTTTATTTAACCATATATCTAAAGAATCTTTAATAAAATTGAAAAATGTTCGATTAAGGCACATTTCCTAATATGTTCTTTATTTTCTTTATCATTTTGTAGGTTTTCAATTCATGTATTCAACCCTTTGATGTGCATTGTGGTGCAGTGGATATCGACTCGGAACGAAAATTGGGTAGCGAAATTCGAATTTCTTGCATTCACTTACGCGCAAATACCCTTGGGAAAGGTATTAATACATCTCTTCCCTCCAGTTATGTATTAAATAACAGGACAGATTTGGTTCTATAGCCTTCGTCCGCAACCAGTCTACCGCAGAAAGCAATGGCAATCTACTGCTTGATAATCTTCTGTCCAGTCTATCATGTCTTTTTCGAGACATGATCGCCCAAGTGTGTTTAACGTATGGCATTTAACTGACTGATTCAACTCTCGCACATATACACACACACATATTTATGTGTGTGTGGTGGGGTTGCGCATGTGCGTTGATGCAAGTAGTGGTTTCCTTTATGTGGTGTAATGGTTAGTACTCTCTTGAGTATTGAATTTGATCCTCACTAGGTGTTTCTTCTTGCGGCTTCGTGTCGCATATTACTAATATAAAAGTGAGTTAGGGTACAGTAGATATCTGAAAGGAACGAGAAGTCGGAGAGTCGAGTTTATATTTCAGATGAATTTGCTGAATTTCCTTATGTGCAAATACCTTTGGGAAATCCGTCTCTTCTTCTAGCTATGGGTTAAACAGCGGGACAGATTGAGTTCTATAGACTTGTTTGACGACTAGTCTATCACAGGAAACAACCACAATCTACTTAAGGAAAACCATCTGCCTAAGCACCCATGTCTCTTTTGAGACATGATCACTCAAAAGTGTATCCGTTGCATTCATTTTCACATAAACACTTCTGGAAAAAAGTTAAGACTCCATCTGTTTCGACCCCAAGTTTTTGGTTAAACAGCAAGACAAACTGAACTTTTTTACCGTGTTTGGTAACTAGTCTAGGATGGATTCAAACCTGAGGGTGGCTGTCTGAATATATCGTAGCACATTGTTAACTATTCCTGTTGAAAATGTGCTTGGTACTACAGAAACATCCACCACTATAATCAAATCATATGACTGGGTAGTAGGGTAGTTCTAAAAAAGATAATAGGCTCACAAAATATACAACACGTATTAACGTGGGAACAAGAAAGGACATTGAGAAAATTAATATTAAAATAGAAGATTAAAACAAACAAATCAACAAAATAAAATCATTGACTGATTCATGTGAGTCGATTACGGGCACAAGAAAAAATAGAAACATTAGAATTCCTATCAGATTTTTGATTGGGGCCACGCGGTGTGAAAGCTATTTTCCCAGAAGTGCCCTCCCGTCACGTTGGTTTTTCTTTTAACAAGAACGATATAGATTGAATGAAGCAGATTCAAGTAAAGAAAAAAAATGTTGAACGATAAAATGACAATTTACTCTTTCTGCTTCTCTTTCATTCTTTTTCTTTTCAATTTTTTCATTCTTCATTTTCTTTTGTCCTTGCGTGTTATTTTTCTTTCTTTAGTTCTTTTTTTTCTCCCAGTTTATTTTTTTCTCTTTCTTAACCTCACTTTCATTCTTCTTCTCTTTCTCTCCTTTTGTCTGTATTTGTTTCATTCCTCATCTATTTCTCTTTTTATATTAGAAACTTGTTGTTTGTCTCCTCTTCTGATTTTCATTTTCACAATCTTTCTCTCTCTTTTTCCCTCTGTATTTTCTCTTTTATATCTCTCTCACTTTATTTCTCTTCCTTATTTCTCTCTTTTTCTTCTGTATTTTTATTTTTGTTTGTTTATGTATTATTTTATCCCTCTAACTTTATTTCTCTTCATAATTTTTCTCTCTGTCTCTGTCTGTATGTCTATCTCTTTTTCCCTCTGTATTTTCTCTTATATCTCTCTCACTTTATTTCTCTTCCTTATTTCCCTCTTTTTCTTCTGTATTTTTATTTTTGTTTGTTTATGTATTATTTTATCCCTCTAACTTTATTTCTCTTCATAATTTTTCTCTCTGTCTCTGTCTGTATGTCTATCTCTTTTTCCCTCTGTATTTTCTCTTATATCTCTCTCACTTTATTTCTCTTCCTTATTTCTCTCTTTTTCTTCTGTATTTTTATTTTTGTTTGTTTATGTATTATTTTATCCCTCTAACTTTATTTCTCTTCATAATTTTTCTCTCTGTCTCTGTCTGTATGTCTATCTCTTTTTCCCTCTGTATTTTCTCTTATATCTCTCTCACTTTATTTCTCTTCATTATTTCTCTCTTTCTCTTCTGTATTTTTATTTTTGTTTGTTTATTTATTATTTTATTCCTCTAACTTTATTTCTCTTCATACTTTTTCTCTCTGTCTCTGTCTGTCTGTCTCTCTCTGTCTTTCCAATTTCCACTCGGTGGCGTTGTGGTGCATTTGATATCGGCTCAGAAGAAAAATCGAAAGATCGAATTCAATTTAAATTCATTGCATTCACTGACAAACAAATACCCTTAGAGAAAGGTATTAATTTATCTATTTTCCCTCCAACTATAGGTTAAATAGAAAAACAGATCCTGTAGCCTTGGTTGGCAACCAGTCTACCGCAGAAAGTAACATCAAACCATGGGAATATTTTTTGCTAGGTCATTCATGTCTCTACAAAGACTAGATCACCTAAGCGTCTATCTGACTGATTCTTTCAAACTCATGTATATTTCTCTCCCCGTTTTTTTCTCTCATTCTTTGTATCTTGTTTCTCTTTCATACTTTACACATTTATTTATATTGTGTTTTTTATCTCAATGACATTCTCTATCGTATAATTTTCATTCTTTTACTCTTTATACTTATATATTTTTTTTTTTTTTTTTTTTTTTTTTAATCATCTCACCCCAAGCAAGGCATTCCACTGCCACTATTGCGCATGGGGCTACATAGGGGAAGGTAAAGAGAAGGAGTGGATAGACATAGGGAATGTCAGGAGAAAGGTGATAGATGAGTAAGGATAGCAAGGATAAGTGTCGGGCAGATGGGAAGAGTGTTTGATAGAATGGGAGCAGGTTAGTGTGTTAGGAGGTGTCTATTGACCTTACATTTAAACTCCTGGAGATTGTAGCCGTCGGGGAAGCAATCGTTTGGAAGAGAATTCCACAGTTGGGAAGTGCGAGGAAAGAAACTGTTGGAGTAGAAGTTACGGCTGCATTTTATCGATTTCACTGTAAAAGGGTGGGATCTAGTTGCTAATCTAGTATCTCGTGCAAATTCGTATTTAGGGGGCACCAGTGATCTAAGTTCATCGGAGCAGAAGCCGTGAAAGTATTTATAGAAGAGACACAGCGAAGCCACGTCTCGCCGGTGGGAGAGAGACTGCAGGCGGTCTGCCAAGTCGGTATCTATCACATTACAGACCCTCCTCTGAACCTTATCGAGAAGCCCGAGGAGAACAGCAGGGGCACCCGACCAGATATGGCAGCAGTATTCAATGCACGGGCGGATGGTAGATTTGTAAATGTGCAGGATAGATTTAGACGGAAAAAACTTCCGGGCCCTACACAGAGAACCGACTTTCATAGCAGCGGATTTAGCAATGGATTCGATATAGTCATTCCATTTGAGGTCCGCTGAAAGTGTGAGACCAAGGAGGCGTAGTGTTTTACTCTCTGGGAGGCAAGCCTGGTCCATGCTAATGGGAGGTAGGTGAGATTGTCGATGATGGTTAATTGACAGTAGCTTCGTTTTAGAAGCATTAAAATTTACTAGCCATTTCTTACCCCAGTCCAATATGGATTGGAGGTCTTTTTCAATCTCGGCTGCAAGTTTAGCTTTGACGCCTACACCAGATTTTTGTTGGAGGCGAGAGTAAACTGTGGTGTCATCGGCGTACAAACCTATTTGGGTTCTTATGGAATCAGGGAGATCATTAATATATATCAGGAAGAGTGTAGGACCTAAGATGGAGCCTTGGGGGACACCTGCGTTTGTATGGTAGTTCTGAGAGGCATGTCCGTTTAATACCACTTTCATTGTGCGGTTAGAGAGGAATGACTGGATTAGTTCAAACAAATGTCCAGTTATACCATAGCTCCGCAGTTTACATAGAAGGCCAGCATGCCAAACTCTGTCGAACGCCTTAGATATATCCAATGCAACGGTTCGAGCTTCGCCATTCCTGTCGAGTGCCTGGTATATGTACTCGGTGATGGTCGTTAGCATATCAGCAGTAGACCTGGTGAAGCGGAAACCATATTGCTTGTCCGAGAGGAGCCTGTGTGCTGTGAGATGCTGAACCACCTCGGCGTTGATAATGGCTTCGAACACTTTGCCAAAGATCGGAAGAAGGCTGATAGGGCGGTAATTTGCAGGGTCAGAGGGTTCTCCAGTGTTTTTAAATATGGGAACTATAGAGGAAGATTTCCAACAGGCAGGAAAGCAGGAAGCAGATAGGCAGAGGTTGTAGAGCTTAGAAAGGATAGAGGAGAGTTCAGGGGCACATTTCTTTAAGACTATGGTTGGGATTCCGTCACCACCGCTCGCTTTGTGAGGGTCAAGTTTTAAGATTATCTTAGAGACAAGCGAAGGTGTAATGTGGACATCATTCAGTTGTGCCTCGGTTCTAGGTGAGAAATCGGGTGTAAAGACTCCAGACGAGTCCAGACTCGAATTGTTCGAGAATCTGCGGGCAAAACATTCAGCCTTATCTGCTGGGGAGGTGAGGACCTCAAATTTATTGATTAGCGGGGGTATTGTGGACTTGCTCTTGTTAAGTACTCTTTTACAGAGTCGCCAGTAGTCTTTAGAGCCGAATTTAGAGCATGCTATGCGTTGCTTCATTCTGGCAGCAAACAACATCTTAGCTTCGTTAAGTACCCTTTTACACTTATTACGAGCTGAAGTGAAAAGGCGCCTGTTTTCTTCCGACGCATAGTTACGATAAAGTCGGAAGAAATGATTCCGGTGGGCAATGGCAGCCGAACAAGCAGGTGAGAACCATGGAGACGAATGAGATTTAAGCTGGAATTTCCTAGCAGGGATGAAGGCATCAATGCCAGCCTTAACCCAGGAGGAGACCTCGGATGCACATTCTTCGATGGGAAGACTAAAGACGTTGTTCCAAGGGATGTCACAGAGGAAGTCTCGGAACGAATCCCAGTCTGCTCTTTGATAGCAGTATGATATTCTACTTGTCTGTGTTTCATGGGTCGGGCGGGAGTGGAGTGAAATATTGACGGACACTACAGTGTGGTCAGAGTTTCCAAGAGGGCAGAGTTGTCTGGTAGTGCAAGAGTCTGGGATGGAAGTGAAGCAGAGGTCTAGAAGTGAGTTGCTTCCGTTAGGGTTGTCGGAGAAACGCGTGGGGAAGTCCACTACTTGCGTAAGGGATTGGGTGATTGAAAAGTTCATGGTGTGGACACCAGCAGGGTCAGTGACAGCGTTCTTCAGCCACTTGGTGTGGTGGGCGTTAAAGTCACCAAACACGAATACATGGGCAGAGGGATGGGTAGAAATGGCTTTGTCAATATTGTCAGAAATGATGTCAAGTAACGAACAGTCAGGGGAGGAAGGAGAGCGGTACAGAAAGAAGAGATAGCTAATCGAGCTGAGAAGTGAGAGGCGGAAGCACATGAAAGAATGATCTAGGGATTCAAAAGATGACACCCTAGCTAAAGGAAGGTGTTCGCTGACATAGACACCAAGCCCATGCATATGAACATTGGAGTCCTTCCTGAAGAGGGGAAGGTAGCCAGGAACGCAGAACTCAGATGAGGGGATAGAAGGGTTAAGATTAGTTTCACATAGGGCTAATATATCAGGTGAGTTATTATGGAGGAAAGAATCTACGCTGGGGAAGTTGGTGCGGATGCCGCGAATGTTAGTGAAAGAGATGCAGACAGGTTTGGGCGTTTTCAAATGAGCTGGTTTAGTTTTGTTATTATGTTTGCTTTTTTCCATAGTAATTCAGTGAAGGAGTGGTCTTAGAATAGAATCAGTCGGTCAATCATTTGCAACTTGTGAAGGATGGAGACTGGCGCGGCCTACAACATAATGTGGCCTCGGGGTTGCCCACCGAACGTTCATGCAGGGACGCCCGTCCATGCGCGATATGGCACTACAAGAACCCCGGTATTATTCAACTGTTGATCAGAGCAGCCTCTCAAGACGCTACGCAAGAGTTCGGGCTCCTAACTACCAGTCGGAAGCAGCAACCAGGAAACTGCCAACCCGGTACCCTCAGAATGTAAAGACGTTGCCACCATACTCCGTAACTGCAAAGAGCTTCCAGCTGAACTAACACCAAGACCAGAGAAAGGGGATGAACCGGAAACCCCTTCCTAAACAAGAAACAAGGTGATCACCTCTAAACTCATTCAAAAGAAGGGGGTGGAGTGTGAGACCGGGCGATAGTAGAAACTATCTACTCCAATTAAAAAAAAAAAAAAAAAAAAAAAAAAAAAAAAAAAAAGGAAAAAGTGACTGAGGCTTACAAAGTTTTAACTTAGTAAAAGTCGAAAATACCCTTGAATAGCAAAATTATTTACACAAATTAAGTGACGAAAAAAAAACAAAAAAAAAAACAAAGACGGCCAAAAGACGAAATAAATAAATAAAATAATTTCAAGAAATTTCACAAAAACAGACTGAAAAATGGACTGAATCCCAGTTGACTTACCACAAGCAGCTAACACTGTAAAGTTGATTTAATTCAATTTCTGAAGACAAAAATAGAAATTAAACCGTTTTTTACAGAATATAGTCGAGTTATGTTTCTTGCGTTCGCTTGCCAAGCCGTTAAGAATTCAATCTCTCGAAGACAGAAATTTAAATCTTCTACAAGACAAAACTAATGGAAATAATTGAACCGTGATGCTATTTATCATTAGTCGAAAATACCCTTGAATAGCAAAATTATTTACACAAATTAAGTGACGAAAAAAAAAACAAAAAAAAAAACAAAGACGGCCAAAAGACGAAATAAATAAATAAAATAATTTCAAGAAATTTCACAAAAACAGACTGAAAAATGGACTGAATCCCAGTTGACTTACCACAAGCAGCTAACACTGTAAAGTTGATTTAATTCAATTTCTGAAGACAAAAATAGAAATTAAACCGTTTTTTACAGAATATAGTCGAGTTATGTTGCTTGCGTTCGCTTGCCAAGCCGTTAAGAATTCAATCTCTCGAAGACAGAAATTTAAATCTTCTACAAGACAAAACTAATGGAAATAATTGAACCGTGATGCTATTTATCATTAGTCGAAAATACCCTTGAATAGCAAAATTATTTACACAAATTAAGTGACGAAAAAAAAACAAAAAAAAAAACAAAGACGGCCAAAAGACGAAATAAATAAATAAAATAATTTCAAGAAATTTCACAAAAACAGACTGAAAAATGGACTGAATCCCAGTTGACTTACCACAAGCAGCTAACACTGTAAAGTTGATTTAATTCAATTTCTGAAGACAAAAATAGAAATTAAACCGTTTTTTACAGAATATAGTCGAGTTATGTTGCTTGCGTTCGCTTGCCAAGCCGTTAAGAATTCAATCTCTCGAAGACAGAAATTTAAATCTTCTACAAGACAAAACTAATGGAAATAATTGAACCGTGATGCTATTTATCATTAGTCGAAAATACCCTTGAATAGCAAAATTATTTACACAAATTAAGTGACGAAAAAAAAACAAAAAAAAAACAAAGACGGCCAAAAGACGAAATAAATAAATAAAATAATTTCAAGAAATTTCACAAAAACAGACTGAAAAATGGACTGAATCCCAGTTGACTTACCACAAGCAGCTAACACTGTAAAGTTGATTTAATTCAATTTCTGAAGACAAAAATAGAAATTAAACCGTTTTTTACAGAATATAGTCGAGTTATAGTCGAGTTATCTATGCGACTGTATTCTCCCATTTTAATTTTCTCTTTATTTTTTTCTTTTACTCTCTTTCTTTCCAAAGCCCCTAGAATTCAACAGGTTACTGAGTGTAAGAAAAAATGAAAAAGAGTCTCTAAAAAGGAGCTAGAAAGAAAAAGTACGATGGTCATCAAGAAATAAGGTGAATTTTTCGGTATAAGGGCATCTACGAGGGTCATTCAATAAATAAGATGAATCTTTGGTATAAACACTTCTACGAGGATCATTCAGTAAATGAGTTGACTTTTTCGATATAAGGACTTCTACGAGGGTCATTCAATAAATAAGGTGAATTTTTCGGTATAAGGACTTCTACGAGGGTCATTCAATAGATAAGGTGAATTGTTCTGTATAAGGACATCAACGAGGGTCATTCAATATATAAGTTGTACTTTTCGGTAGAGGATTTTGTACGAAGGTCATTCAATAAATAAGGTGAATTTTTCGGTATAATCATTTTTTTAATCATTTCACCCCAAAGAAGGCATTCCACTGCCACTATTGCGCAGGGGGTTACATCGGGAAAAGTGATGAGAAAGAGTAGTTAGATATGGGAAACGTCCGAAGGAGGGTGACAGACGTGTAAGGATGTAGGTGGGAAGAGTGTTTGAGAGAATGGATGTGAGTTAGTGTGTTAGGAGGTATCTATTGACCTTGCATTTAAACTCCTGGCGATTGTAGCTGTCATGGAAGCAAGTATGTGGGAGGGAATTCCGCAGGTGGTAAGTGCGAGAAAAGAAGCTGTTGGAGTAGAAATTGTGGTTACATTTTATCGGTTTCACTGTAAAAGGGTGGGACCTAGTTGCTTATCTAGTATCTCGTGCAAATTCGTACCTAGGGGTCACCAGTGATCTAAGTCCATCGGAGCTGATGCTGTGAAAGTATTTATAGAAGAGGCACATGGAATCCACGTCCCGCCGGTGAGAGAGTGACTGCAAACGGTCTGCCAAGTCGGTATCGATCACATCACAGATTCTTCGCTGTATTTTGTCAAGAAGCCCGAGGAGAATAGCAGGGTCACCCGACCATATGTGACAGCAGTATTCAATACACGGGCGAATGGTAGATTTATATATGTGCAAGGTAGATTCAGACGGGATAAACTTCCGGGCCCTGCACAGAGAACCGACTTTTATAGCAGCAGATTTAACAATGGATTCGATATAGTCATTCCACTTGAGGTCCGCTGAGAGTGTGAGGCCAAGGAGGCGTAGTGTTTTACTTTCTGGGAGGCAAGCCTGTTCCATGCTAATGGGAGGTAGGTGCTATTGTCTACGATTGTTAAGCAGCTTCGTTTCGGAAACATTAAAATTTACAAGCCATTTTCTACCCCAGTCTACTAGGGATTGGAGGTCCTTTTCAAGCTCGGCAGCGAGGTTCGCTTTGTTGCCCACACCAGTTTTTGATCGAGGTGAGAGTAAACTGTGGTGTCATCGGCGTACATGCCTACTTGGGATATTATGGCCTCAGGGAGATCATTAATGTAGATTAGAAAGAGCGTAGGATAGAGCCTTGATGGACACCCGCATTCGTATGGTAGTTCTGGGAGGCATGTCCGTTTAATACCACCTTCAATGTGCGGTTAAAGACGAAAGACTAGATTAGGTCAAACAAATGTCCAGTTATGCCATAACTCCGCAGTTTGCGTAGAAGGCCAGTATGTCAGCCTTTGTCGAACGCTTTAGAGATATTCAAGGCAGCGTTTCGGGCTTCGCCATTCTTGTCGAGTGCCTGTATATATACACGGTGATGGTCGTTAACATATCAGGAATATACCTGGTGAAGTGGAAACCATACTGTTTGTCCGAGAGGAGCCTGTGGGCTGTGAGATGCTGAACCACCTCCGCGTTGATAATGGCTTCGAAATCTTTGCCAAAGATCGGAAGAAGGCTGATAGGGCGGTAATTTGCGGGGTCCGAGGGTTCTTCAGTGTTCTTAAATATAGGAACTACAGAGGAAGACTTCTAACAGGCAGGAAAGCAGGAAGCAGATCGGCAGGAGCATCAATAAATAAGCTGAATTTTTCAGTATCAGGCCTTCTACGAGTATCATTCAATAAATAAGGTGAATTCTTTGGTATAAGGTTTTCTACGATGGTCATTCAATAAATAAGGTGAATATTTGGGGATAAAGACTTCTATGAGTGTTATTCAATAAACAGGGTGAATTATTCTGTATAAGGACTTCTACAAGTGTCATTCGATAAATACGTTGAATTTTTCGATATAAGGACTTCTAATACAGATAGAACCTTCTTTTTTACTTTTTTCTTTACTTCTTTTTCAAAGGGATTTACTCATACCACAAAATTAGCAACTAGTTCCCACCCAGATTGCAAAAATCTTTGATGGTTTTGGCGATTAACAAAGACGACCGAACAAGTAGTATGCTCCCGGATTTAACAGAGATCAGTTATCAAGTTTTTGGTTGCTGAAAAGTGCAAACCAGTTGAAATTCATAGGAAAATGTCAGCTGTGTATGGCACCACATGTTTCAGTCAAAAAATGTCTACAAGTGGGCTAAATTGTTTAAAGAAATTTGAAAGTGACGATGAAGTCAAAAGTGCTTTGAACGATTGGACAGATATCATGTAACAGTTCAGTGCACGAAATATTTCCTCTCTCTCAATACTCTGCTTAGATTATGAAAATATATCATAATACGTGGTTGTGCGTTGTGATACAGTGGATATCGGCTCGGAACGAGAAACCGGGGAGCCGAATTCGAATTCCAGTTGAATCCATTTTATTCACTTACGCGCAAATACCCTTGGGAAAATGTATTAATCCGTCTCGTCCTTCCTGTTATGGGTTAAATAGCATGACAGATTGGGTTCTATAGCCTTGGTCAGCAACCAGTCTACCGTAGAAAGCAATGGCAACCTACTGTGGGATAATCTTCTGCCCAGTCAGTCATGTCTCTTTCGAGACATGATCGCCCAAGCGTGTGTCACGTATGGCACTTAACTGACTGATCATAATACACCTTCGGATCTCAGTGTCACATTTTCCTTCCTCTATCGGAACCCTTTCCCAGGTATTTATATTTCTGTGTCTGCTTGATTTTAGTATACCCGAACTGTAATTAGCATGGTTTTGGATTTTATCTTTGGTTCTTTTGACCTCGCTTTCCTTTCCGAGATACTGTAGGAAGTTTTCTAGTTACTTTTCATTGTTTTTTATCAGCATTGTGTCATCAGCATATTTTATATTTAAGCATATTTTAAGAATATGGCTGCTAATGATGAATCTTCTTTTTTATAATCATACCGCCCCAAGCAATGCAATTTACTGCCACTGTTTTGCAGGGGGTTACATAGAAGGTAAGTTATGAGAAAGAGTGATAAGGGTGTCAGGAATTGAGTAAGAGAAGAATGACTGTGGCTATAAAGTGAGGGAACACTTTATATATTGATTGTTATATAAAATTGATCTCCCACTTTATATCTATATAATAATTTCATGTCTATTGATAAGCCGTAGAAAACGAATCAGTGAGTCAATAAAATACTGATTAGCTACACATGCATGTCTTTTAGATTTATTTACATTCACTGGAATATAAATGTATAGAATTTTTTTTATATAATCATATCACCCCAAGCAAGGCATTTTACTGCCACTGGTGCGCAGGGGGTTACATAGGAGGAAAATTATGAGAAAGAGTGACAGGTTAAAAAGGGTGTCACGAAGTGCTTAAGAGAGGGTTGAGAATACTAATGAAAGAGGAGTGGACGGAGAAAGGAGCACGAGAGAGAGAATGCAAGTTAGTGAGATAGGAGATGACTATTGACTTTACATTTAAATTCTTGGAGATTGTATCTGTCGGGGAAGCAAGTAAATGAAAGGGAATTCTACAGGGATGGAATAGAAATTGCGTTTACATTTTATTGGTTTCATAGTAAAAGGGTGGGACCTAATTTCTGATCTCATGGCACAAGTAAATTTATAGATAGGGGGAACCAGTGAACTAAGTTCATCGGATTCTGGGCGGATATTTATTTCTCTCGCAATTTCTTCGTTGTGTAAGTTGAAAACAATCACTCACGAGACACTACCCTGTCTTTTTTTTTTAATTCCTGTCACCCCAATCAAGGCATTCCACTGCCACTATAGCGCAGGTGGTTAAATAGAGTGATTGGGTATAGGAAATGTCAGAAGGAGGGTGATAGACGACTTACGATGTACACAGGGAGAGCGTTGGAGAGAGTGGGTGTGTTAGGAGGTGTCTATTGACTTACATTGAAACTCCTGGAGGTTGTAGCCGTCTGGGAAGCAAGCATACCGTAGAGAATTCCACAGGCGGGAAGTGCGAGGAAAGAAGCTGTTGGAGTAGAAATTGCGGTTACATTTCATCGGTTTCATCGGCAAAAGTAAACTGTAGTATCATCGGCGTACATGCCTACTCGTGATCTTATCGCATCAAGGAGATCATTGATATAGATTATAAAGAGCATAGGACCCACGATAGAGCCTTGGGTTACACCCACGTTTGTAGGGTGGTTCAGGTAGGCATATCCGTTTAATACCACCTTCAGTGTGCGGTTAGAGAGGAATGACCGGATTAAGTTCAACAAAAGTCCAGTTCTGCATAGCTTCGCAGTTTCCGTAGAAGGCCGGCATGCCATACTCTGTCGAATGCTTTAGAGATATCCAAGACGACGGTTCGGGCTTCACCATTCTTGTCGAGAGCCTGGTATAGATACTCGGTGATGGTCGTTAGCATATCAGCAGTGAACCTGGTGAAGCGAAAGCCATAGTGTTTGTCCGAGAGGAGCCCGTGGGCTGTGAGATGCTGAACGACCTCGGCATTGATAATGGCTTCGAACACTTTCGAAGATCGGAAGAGGGCTGATGGGGCGGTAATTTGCGGGGTCCGGTGGTTCACCAGTGTTCTTGAATATTGGAACCACAGAAGAAGACTTCCAACAGGCAGGAAAGCAGGAGGAAGATAGGCAGAGGTTGTAGAGCTTAGTTTCGTGATTACCACATGTTCCAGACTGGTTGTTCCCTGATTCCTTTCACGCTCAGGTTGCTTTTTAAGATCCGCGAAAGGTGGGGATGGATACATTTCAGTCGATGGAGTGTTGAATTTGGCGTCGGAGTAGAAGAATAGTTGCCACAACATCAAAGAAATGACGAAAAACGTTTGTTATAAACAGTAACAAACGTTTATTTACACAGGTATACAATAATTTTTTACCAAGGTAAAATAAACACCACGAAGTGAGAGGTGAATGTAGTTGACTGGCGGAAAATGTTTCCTTAACTCGAAGAAATCTTAACTGCAATTAGGCTGTGTCAATGATGGAGTAGGCCGTGGCAACAGATTCGGTTCTGGGCAGCGAAGAATGAATCGACTCTATTTTTTGCTCTGGGTGTTCTCTATTTAAGGGCCTGAATCCCGAATAATTAGCTCCTGATTGGTCAGCCAATAGGGATGACCGGTCAACGGCTATCTTCGTAACAACCCCCCTGGGTTACATTTGATTGGTTTTCATAATCAGCCAATTAGTCGCAGTCATCGGGGTGGGCTAACAAGAGGTAGGATCTGTGGTTGGTTGATCAATGATTTATTACCTTGTACCATACTTGCACTCATTCCAGGGTGAAGCGAAACCATGTTTGCCACGCTCAAAAATATGTTTATATTTAGAAATTGAAATAATTTTTGACAGGTCATCACACCTGCAGAGTGTTTTGTTTTGGTGACAGTTTATAGGTCAGCCTTCCGCTCGGGTCTAGATATCTTTATACTTAATGATTTCGGTTTACTATGCCTGGTTCTTAAAAATGTTTGATACCCAGAATGAAGTTATTTTTAGAATGTTTTAATAAAATAATTATGATCATGATTTAATTAATTGTCATTTAATTAATTTTCATTTAATTACTTTCGCCAGTCAACTTTTTGACACTTAAATGAAAGTGGGATGTGCGTTGTGGTGCATTGGATATAGGCTCGGAACGAGAAATCGGGGAGCCGAGTTCCAGCTGAATTCATTGCATTCACTTACGGGCAGATAACCTTGAAAAAGGTATTAATTCGCCTATTCCTTCCAGTTATGTGTTAAATAACAGGACAGATTGGGTTCTATAGCCTTGGTCGGCAACCGGTCTACCGCAGAAAGCAATGGCAACCTACTGCGGGATAATCTTCTGCCCAGTCAGTCATGTCTCTTTCGAGACATGATCGCTCAAGCGTGTATCACGTATGGCGCTTAACTGACTGACTGAATATAATAGTTGAAAGCATGATTAAGGCTTCTACTGGTCATAAAGTGGGGGATCAGTTTTGTATTGTTATGAAGTAATAAACTGATCCCCCACTAATTACTACTTAATAATATAACACGTCTCTTCCCCCGCTAGCTATGAGTCAAATAGCAGGACAGATTGGGTTCTATAGCCTTGGTCGGCAACCAGTCTACCGCAGAAAGCAATGGCAACCTACTGCGGGATAGTCAGTCATGTCTCTTTCGATACATGATCACCCAAGCGTGTATCACGTATGGCACTTAACTGACTGACTGAAATGAAAGTATCATATATCTGCTGAAGTCATTTCCTGGCCACATGCTGACGATTTTTGTTGCAGTATAGATTCTAGATTTTTCTAATGCCTTTCCCGAATACGTCAAGATTGCCGTGCAGCTCTAACAGATGTTTGTGTCATATTTTGTCGAATGCGTTTGCGTGGTCTATAAAACACAAGAACACGTCCTTCTGCATTTGCATTGCGCTTTCAGATAACATCCCGATATCTCGTTCCTTTTTCCGGATATTGTTTTACTTATCCTTACTTCTATTGTCCTATCTTAGACCTGATACTGTTACCCGCTCTGTTCATCAGGAGGAAACGTTTTATTCATGTGGCTCATGAAGCGAATACTGCGCTTAAATTCATAAAGTCTAGGCACCATAAAAAAAAGTATCATTAGAACGATTACGATGAAAGTAGTTATAGTATGGGATACATTTTTTTTTCTATTAAAATAAGCAACAGGAAATCACAATAGAACATTCTAGAAAAACTGGATCAAAACGGCAGTAGAATTTAGATTACATTTTTATATTTCTCAACCAATCAGCTAAAAACTTAGAATAAGAACATTCTAGAAAAATAGGATCGGAAGTAAATTAACACAAAAATATTTAGGCCCCAAAACAAAATAGTAAAATAATAAATCTGATTGGTCAATAAATGTTTTCACACCCTAATGTTAGGAAGATTCGTTGATCCCCTATTAATGTATATAATACACACAGTTAGAGAAAAAAGTCAGTCACCAAGCTAGCCATTTAGTCCGCATGCCACCGATACTTTGTCCGGCCAAGTCATTTCTTCCACGCCAAAGTTCATGACCTAGCTCCGAGGACCTTAAAAAGAAAAAACCGACGAACTTTCTTTCAGCAACGCGACACGCTGTCGCCAACTGAAATGAACTAAATGTAAGTAGGAAAGACTTATTTACAGACTCTGCTAATGTAAACTTATACACATCTTTGAACAAATTTAACTTCTTGCCAAGTTTTATTTCCCAAAAGGCAATTTTCGCATCATGTATTTTGTTTGTTTCCACGTACCATTTTATTTTTCACATAATAAATTGTTGGTTGTTTAATGACCGTTGTGAATTATTCCTTTCACTTTGCGCGATTGTAAAAGAGAGTGTTGTATTTGTGGGGGAAATAATCTAGAGAGCCAGACCCGTAAAATACGGAAGCACATACAAACCAGCAAATACCAAATCCCCTACAAAATTGGTGACCAATTTTTCTATCTCCATATCTGTTTTAGTTGTTTATCTTTTTGGTGGTTTCTCATTTGGAATCCACAACAGTAACAATTTACACATTGCTCCTTGTACATTGTAAAATATTTTATAATAAACACCATTATAGTCGGTTTATTCCCCTACTCTAATTTGCCGTCGACAAAATCAAAAACAAACAACCTACATGCGCGAAAGTAAAAAAATCACACCATACATATATACATATATATAATGATATGCGTTAAAACGTCTGCCTACTTCCACCGAACGCCCATAGCCCAGGGGTAGAGTCGCCGACTGACGCCATTTCGGTCGGGTTTCAATCCTGAGTAAAAAAGCAATCGGAGTCTAACCGTAATGATGAGCTGTGATACGGCGAAACAGATCTGTTTGCGGATGACAATATATATATATATATATATATAGGTATTTGAAGGCTATCAGAATGCGTTTAGTATAATAAAGGAAGGTAATGAAGATGTTGGGTATTAACTCATTAATATTTTGAAATTAGAATCTCATCTTCAGAATGATGGCAGAGCTTGATTTCACGTCTTCAGGTGGACTGTGCCTTATCAAATTACAAAACTCTCCACATATATAGGTACATACTAAACATGAAAATTTATATTATAATTATATATATAATTATTAATATATAATATTATATTATAATTTCTCATATAAATTTAAATTTATACTTCAAAGACGTTATTTCAAGTATATGTAACCTTATAAAATTTCCATAATAGTAACTTTATGTCCAGATAAATGGTCCAGTTTTATATTACTAACAAGTGTATTATTGCATGAAATATAGATACTAACTCTTCTACCGCAGCAATAAGTTCAAAGAGGGTGGCCCAGACTGAATGCTACAAACCTCCGAAAACCACAACGACCAAAAAGACAAAGATTCTTTGTCATGAACATGCATCAAGGATCAAACAAAGCTGAATAGTACCTTATAAACACAAATCTCTCTCCGACTTTAAAAACATCCATATCGGCTCAATTCTGTATCCTAATGCAAACAAAGCAATTTCTAAAGAAGTAATGGATTTTTTATTTATTAATCCAACAGATTTTTATCAATTTAAACATTATTTTTAATGTTTGTGTAGATGTTCTGTTTATTTATTAAACAGTATATTTTTGAAGGTTTGAATCTTGCTGAGAGTACATATTTTTCTGTAATATGATTTCTCAAATATTCAAGCAATATATTGTTTGATAAATAAACTAAGCGTCTACTCAAATATGAGTAACCACTAAAAACAATGTTTGCAGTTAATAAAATATGGTGTATGGTTAGGTATTTGAAAGTTATCACAATGCATTTAGTATAATAAAGGAAGGTAATGAAGGTATTGGGTATTACCTATTTATTATTCATTAATATTTCGAAATTAGAATCTCATCTTTAGAATGATAGGAGAGCTTGATTTCACGTCAGTTCGCTGGTGGACAGTGCTTTTAAACGAATGGTTCGCTTTCGATGCTACAGCTGTCCGCAATTGCAGTGCGTATGTGTGTACCTGTAAGTGGGTTAGTTCATGTATGTGTGTGTGTGTGTTTATGGTTTTATAAGTGTGGGCAGTAGTAGGTTATGGCTCTTTCGCCACTTTCGTAAAGTGATAGCACAAACACACACACACGCACATACATACAGATAGCAAACACACACACGTTAAATGCACGGCCTAACAGCGGACAACTTGAAACCAAGCTCTCCTATCATTTTGAAGATAAGATTCTGATCTCGAAATATTAATGAATAATAAAATAGGTACTACTCAACTCTTTCTTCACCTGCCTTTATTATACTAAACGCATTGTGATAGCCTTCAAATACCTACCAATACACAATATATAAAAAAATGCTTCAAGAAAATTACAAAACTCTCCTATATATATATATATATATATATATATATATATATATCTTTGTTTGTTTTTTATTTTTCCTCTTAATCATTCGCACTTTTCGAAGACCTTTTCCGACCAGTACATTTATTCCTCACTTTCTTTTTATCATTTTTCTCTTTCATTTATCCATACTCTCTTTCAGATTTCATTCGCTTCTTAAGACGTCTCTTTCTCTCTGTTTCCTTTAATTCAATTTCACTTTATTTTTTTATATATTTTTCTCTCTTTCTCTCTCTCTCTATATATATATCTTTTGTATTTTTCTCTGTTTCTTTGTCTCTCTACTTTTCTTTTTCTAGCCTTCTGTCATTCAATTTTTCTATTAGTCCTTCCCAGTTTTTAAAACACATTATTTGACTATTACATTTTTTTGGTTTCATCAAGGGCTTCATAACAAAATTAATTCGATATTTTTTTCAAATGTTAACTTCACCGATGTTTCTTTTTATTCTTTTTTGATCAATATGACCTTTAGATTTATCAAAGTCCTGTGATAATGTCTCTTTATAATTCTATAGGCGGATGTATACGTCGCAGCTTTAGACAGAAATAATGGCATTCAAGTCTCGACTTTAAATTCTAGTCCAAGTTTTTGCCTTCACTTTCGCTCAGATACTCCTAGAAGAAACTGAATCCCTGTCTTCTCAAATTTTCAGATTTTCAGTGGCCGTTTAGGCAAATCTTTCGCCTTTTTTATCGCCAAATATTCTTAGAAAAACGAAACAAAATTCAAAATTATTTGGGAATGAACTTAACATCTCAACGACCTTAATTCAGGAAGCTACTATAGCAAGACCGAGAGAGATGTGGGAGTTACCATTTACGCCTCGGGAAATAGAATTCGGGTTAACATCCATTAGTTCAAAAATGTTTAGACTATTATATTGCACAAACCATTTTCAAAGCAGTTGCTTTGAATTGGGTTTCCGGGGCCTTCAAAAGTCAATTTCAAGTCTATACTCATACGTCAATTTCAAGTCTATACTCATACGTCAATTTCAAGTCTATACTCATAAGATCTCCGCCTAAAATCTGAAATTTTATTTACTGATTCTTCCCCTGAATATGAGCAGATATGATCGCCTGTCGTCCGGTTCACACACTTCCGCTGTTTTGACCAGGAGTAGAGATTCATCCGTTGTTTCGTGTTTAGGATTAAGTTTCGATTCTTTTTAAAAACTTTTTTACGTCTCCGCTTATATTCTAAAAATTTGAGACATGATCGCTCAAAGCGTGTATCACGTATGGCATTAAATTAACTAACAATGTTGCATATATACAAGTCAACCCATATATACAAGTCAACCATCCGTCCGTGCATGGATTACTGCTGCCATTTATGGTCAGGTGCCCCTGCCGTTCTCCTCAGTGTTCTTGACAAGCTCCAAAGGAGAGTCTGTAATGTGATAGGTACTGATCTGGCGACTCGACTGCAGCCACTTTCCCATCGTCGAAATGTGGCCTCCCTCTGTCTCTTCTATAAATACTTTCATGGCTTCTGCTCGGATGAGCTTAAGTCACTGATGCCTCCTCAACAGGTGTTTACTCGTGCAACCAGACTGGCAACTGGGTCCCACCCATTCACAGTCAGGTTAGCCAAACGCAGACGACAATTCTACTCCTGCAGCTTCCTCTCTCGCACTTCCCGCTTGTGGAACTCACTCCCGTATTCTTGCTTTCCTGACGGCTACGACCTCCAGAAATTTAAATGCAAAGTTAATACTCATTTACTAACCACTGGACTCTAGCTCTCTCCCCTCCCCTGTATAATCTTCACTGAAAAATAGTAATTGCCTAACATGCAGGTGATTTTTGCATAATGCATGAAACTCCGAGTCGAAATTTAAACATAGGTAAATTCGTATATATATATATATATATATATATATATATATATATATATATAATTCGTATTAAAAATTTAGCGGAAATAATTAGGCCGGTAGATATAAATATATAATACTCTTTCATTAAAAACAGAATATCTACTTAAACACGAATATCGATAAAAAATAATTTTCAAACAATTCATTTATATATATATATATATATATATATATATATATATATATATATATATCCATTACAAATGGTACATTTGTTTCGACATTGAAACTTCAAAATTCCAAAGTTCAATCCACGAGACTTGTTCCCCTATCACTAACCCCCACCAACATCCCAAACACAACTGACCAAATATAAGAAAAGAGGCTTTCCACTCCCATCAATACCGCCTGATGAGACATTGAAGTTGCAATGTTGAAACAAATGCACCATTTGTAGTGGATACATATAAAAATTATGTACATGTTCTAAAATATAATTTATAATAAATATTCACAGCTCTATATATTATATATCGAGCACTGGTTTAAATTCATGTTTTGGATGCTGTAAAAATTCTTTCTTCGTTCTGTATTCACTTGTATATATATATATAAGAAAAAATTAAGGCAGACACGTTATTTCATGGTAAATCGAAAGTAAGGGCCTATTTCAAGCAAACCATCATCAGCTTCCGTACAGAGGATTTTTCATGAATAATACTCTGTACAAAAAGACGGAAGCTGATGATGGCTCGCCTGAAATAGACCGATTAACTCTGATTTACCATGAAATAACGTGTCTGCCTCAATTTTTCCTATATATATATATATATATATATATAGAGAGAGAGAGAGAGAGAGAGGGAAAGAGAGATAGATAGATAGATACATATAATGGCAATAATAGCCATTTTCCTGCGAATAACCATTTGGCATTCATAGACCGAGTAGTCAGTTGTTTTCTGCTGTATAAAATTCTCCTCTTTAAAAAAGAGAATAGGCCTTTTTAAGCCCAGTAGCTTAATGAGCTTTTCCTTCCTAAGCTTCTAGTTGAAGAAATGTCAAATGTCAACATATTGATTTTGTTTTCACTTTTTTATATTTTTTATAATTGTTTAACCCCAACCGAGACATTAGTGCCACTGGTGCTCATGGGGGGGGGATAGTGAGACGAAAGAATGAAAACATGAAAACAAGGTATAGGGAAGGTTGGAGAAAGGGTAAAAGAAATATGGGAATCAAGGAGATAAAAGTTAGTAATTAACGTTGCACTTAAAATTTTAGAGATTGTAGCTAACAGGAAGGAACGTATACGGAAGGGACTTCTACGAGCGGAATGTGCGAGAGAAAAAACTGAAAAGGAGAAATGGCGATTATATTTGACAGTCTTTACGGTGAAAGGATGGGACCTATTTTCCAATCGAGGGCATCAGGTAGATAAGCTCATTTGCGCAGAAGCCGTTAAAATATTCGTAGAAAAGGCAGAGGGAAGCGACATTCTTTCAGTGAGAACGTGAATGATGTCGAGCTGCTATATCGGGATCGCTTACATTCCCGATCGTCCTTTAGATTTTGTCGAGAACCCCGAGATTAATTTCAAGAACACCCGACCAGATATGGCAACAAATTCAATGCACGGACGAATGGTAAATTTGTAAATATGCAAGATGGATTCTGACGAGAAAAAAAAACAAACTTCATGGTCCGACGTAGGGAGCCAAAATTCTTAGCAATAGATCTATCAGTTGATTGGATATAGTTGTTCCACTTGAGGTTTGATGAGAGAGTGAGACCGAGGTAGCGCAATGTATTGCTTTTTAGCTGACTACTCTGTTCCTTGCCGGTAGAAAGTAGCAATGTTTCTCTGTGGTGTTTAAATAAATTTTTAGTGGTTTTACTGATAAAATCTATTTTGACAAGCAGGTTTTTCATCGCAAAGTGCTCGATACCGTGGTAGAGATAGAGCGTTGATATATAAGCCCTGATTAGTGCGAACTTCATGACGGTGTCCTCAGGAAACTTCGAAGTTGATCGGTATGAATTTGATCTTTGTGCATATATATATATATATATATATATATATATAGTTATGAATTATTTGTACATTGCGACACGGAAATTTCTGTTTCGAGCTAGATTCTCATCATCAAGCAATATTGCTGTTGGTCGTGCAGATGATTTACATTTAAATGACAAAAATCTTTGGTTTTCTGTGTATGCATATAGGAAGATATAAAATTTATATGTGTGTTTATTTTGGCTAATCAGAGTGGAGATTCATTTTGGGATTCGGCCCCAAAGAATACATACTAACGAACTTTTCTCTTTTTTCTTTTTTTTTTCCTCCCTCATCCTACCCTTTCCCTTGTTTCGTCTCCCTCCTTAAAAGTCAAGATGTTAACCTGCCTTTAACCTGATCTTATCATTTTCTCTTTTTTCCCTCTCTTCTCTCTTCTGTTTTATTATTTTGATGTGATATTCTCATTCATTAGCAATTCTATATTTTTCACTTATCATTTTTAGTCTATTTATTTATTTGTTGTAATTTTTTTTTAAAAAGAAAGATTTTTCTTATAAAAAACAAAATTTTAGTTTATCTATTTATTTGTTTTAAATTTTTTTTATAAAAAGAAATATTCATTTTAAAAGAAGATTTTATGCTTCAAATTCCTTTTATATAGTTGATCAGTAGTGATTTTTCCTTAAGCCTTTGTTGGTTATATGCATGTTATTTCATTTAGATTTTATCCATTTTCTAATGTGAATAATTTGCAATGAGTATATATGACATTTATCTCATTGCATTTACTTAATAGATTTTTATTCTTAAGGGATTTAATAATAAATAGTTTTTCGTATAAACATAATGAACATGGTTCATTTAAGAACTTACATGTTTTAGCTTCTTTTAGAATTTTCCACTTTATCGTGGGTGTTTTTTTTTTTTTGTTTCTTTTAGGTACCAATGATATTTCGATGCTTCTACTTTGTATTTGTTATTATTAAATGAAGAGGTGTGCTGGTAAATTCGATGATTTAGAGTGTTTTAATACTCTCTATATAAAATTTTATATTATTTGGGTTTTTATTTGAAGATATTTCTCATTGATAGACTATTGATCCCGTTAAGCACCTGTTTTCTAACGGACAGTATATGGGGTTTTTACAATTACATTTGTTCTTGTCTTGATTGTTATTTTCTGTTATCCGATTGTTTTTATTGATTTTGTTGAAGTTTTTTAAAATATTATTATTGGGATTTTTTATATTTTTTCTAGATTGTTCATACAGCTGTAACTTAATTTAATAGTGTTTTCATTAAAGCTCTCACTTTGTGGATTTTTTCCGGAAAGTGTTTCTTAACGCAAGGAATTTTTTCCCCAATTTACAACTAGCCATCTGGTTGCAAGGGTGTGCGTACCAGATGATATTCCTATTTCAATTTTTTTATTGGGGGTTACTTTTCTCGTTTACATATTTAATATTTATGTTTTTGTATCCACTATTTTTTAATGCAGTATTATAAAAATTGCTCTGCATATTAAATACTTCCTCATTAGCTGAGTTTCTACTAATTCTGTATTCTATTGATAAGTGTATATATTTAATGACAGATAGAGGTTGGTTAGACATTGGGTGAAAATATAAAGGATTGGGATAAGGTTATTTTATTTTTTACAACATTTTTCTTTTCGAGTATCAAGATTTATTGGGATTTGTTTTTAAGGGCAGGGTCCCCAAGTCCTACCCTTGTTATTTAGCCCATAACAGGAGGTAAGGGACAGATTAATACCTTTCCCAAGGGTACCAGTGCTTAAGTGAATGCAGTGCATTTAAATGGAATTCGAACTCGGCTCACCAATTTCTGTTTGCGAGAGGGTATTCCACTGCACCACAACGCACATATGTCACTATACGCTTACAGCACCTGGTATTCCCAAGCGGTCACCATCTAAGTACTGACCAGGCTCAACGTTGCTTAACTTCGGTGATCGAGCGAGAACCGGTGTACGCAACGTGATAAGCCGTAAGCCGATATCAAATTGGATAAAAGAGCAGTTGTTTTTTTTTCTTTTATATTATAAAACGAATTTGTTACGTCTGTGGTGTCTTTCCATAATCTTAATTCCAAGTCTTCCATGATTTGTTTGTTAATCCTTTCTAAAAATGTTCTTACTAATTTTTCCGAACTCTTGTCTGGTGGGTTTTATCATTCTCGTGGTGGTGAAAATTTTCTTGTGATTCTTTATGGTTATGTAGCACACCTCTGTGTTGAGTTCTGCTACTCTGTTGCTTATTTTTAATTTATCTGTGATTTTTTAATAGCTGTATTAATCTTATCGACTAAGTCCATCTTATTCCGATCAAATTTTTTATAGTTTTTGTCAAGTTTTCATGATTAACTTATTATATTCTTTAGGTGTTAGAATATGCTCGGTACTTAATTGAAATGGTTCAATATCAGTGCATCTATCTATCTATCTATCTATCTATCTATCTATCTATCTATCTATCCATCTATCTATCTATCTATCTATCTATCTATCTATCTATCTATATATCTATCTCAGTCTCTTCATTATCTATCTATCTATCTATCTCAGTCTCTTCATTATCTATCTATCTATCTATCTATCTATCTATCTATCTATCTATCTATCTATCTATCTATTTCAGTCTCTTCATTATCTATCTATCTATCTATCTATCTATCTATCTATCTATCTATCTATCTCAGTCTGTTCATTATCTATCTATCTATCTATCTATCTATCTATCTATCTATCTATCTCAGTCTCTTCATTATCTATCTATCTATCTATCTATCTATCTACATTTTGCGGCGATAAATTATTAATGCTGAATGAAATGATAAAGAAAACAGAAAGCATTTATTTGAAACAACAAATAGTTATTGGAGCACTCTAGCTATTGGGCGTGTTTATATGCGCTAAAAAGCGTGCTTGCTTCTGCCCGACGCTCGTGGCCTACGGGTAGAATCGCCGACTTGACATCGTTGTGGTCGAGTTTCAATCCTGGGTTAGGAAACAAACGGTGTCTAAGCCGTACTGATAAGCCGTAATACAGCGAAACAGATCTGTCTGTGGGTGACTATAGTATCTATATATATATATACACACTCCTGATCAAGATTTTAAGACCACTAAAAAATCTTTAAAAAGAATTATTTGTTTTACGGATAGATTTCAAACTCTTCCCACTTAAGGTTACCAATACTACAATCCAAAAAGTTATGGAAACAAAAAGCTATGTTCCAAACATTTTATTTAGAAATTTACATTTTTATAAAATGAGGCGATAATACCACTAATACTAATTCCCCTCTCTCCGTTGTATTAAACCAAACAAAAAAAAATATACACCAGCGGGAGATAGTGTCACATTTTACCGTGCAAGAGAGTGTCACATAAAAAGCAAACTACATCTGACTAATGAATCTGATCGTAAAAGATTTTGAGGCGTCTGAATCCACCTTTAACTTGCTTTTATCCTCAGGTCTACCCTAACCCGGGTTTTGCTCATCTGTTAGAGTCCCAACTATTGACAGATAGTTAACCGCAAACATTGGGTTATTTCATTCAATCAGTCAGTTAAGGACTATGCGTGATGCACGTTTGGGCGATCATGTCTCGAAACAGACATGACTCCCTTGGCAGAAGATTATCCCGCAGTAGCTTGGCATTACTTTCTACGGTAGACTGGGTGTCAACCAAGGCTATAAAACCTAATCTGCCCTGCTATTTAATCTATAGCTAGAGTGATAAGAGACGGTTTAAACCTTTCTCAAGCATATTTGTACAGAAGCTAAAGTAATAAACTCGACTGGAATTCGAACTTGGTTTTTCGATTTCTCTTTCCGAGCCGATAACCACTGCACCACAACGCACATCTATAATGTCATAACATTATGAAAATATAAAAATACAATTTCTTTACGAAACAAATTACCAACAGCAAATATAAAAACATTCAGCAATGTCTCTTAGTCAGGAGAAAAAAATTGGATATTGCAAGCAATACAGTTTTGCACACACACAAAAAAATCCCAACCGCAAAAAAAAAAAAAAAAATTTACAAAAAAGAAATAAAAAAATGTCAGCCCTATACTTTTGAAAAATTACTAATGCTCCCAAGAAAATGATATTTTAGCGTTAAATGACCCATAAGGAGAAGATAAACCACTAAAAAAACAAGCAATTCGCTTATCTATTCTTCCATCAATGTATCTATCCTCGTCTTTCATATATATACATATATGTATTCGTAAAACACAACAACGTGTATTATAATGCATTACTGGCTTGTTTGGGGTGAAATCGATTAATAGGAAAATATTGACTCAGTAAAGAAAGAGTCAAATTGATGTAGCTTTCTTCTTCTTCAATGTGCCTTGTCCTTTCAGGACGTAGGTGATCATGGCCTTCCACGTCTCCCTATCCCTGGTGGCTTTTAGCACGCTTTCTCCTGTGAAATTTCATAACCAGCGTTTAGTTATCCACCAGGCCCTTCAAATATGTTCTCCGCTGCTTACCCTTTTCTTTTTCTCTATATCTGGCTTGTTAGTATCAGGTTCTCCAAGTCCTCTTTCCTCATTGCATGTCCAAGTAACTTCGGTTTTCTCTTCCTTATGCTCAATATTAATTTTCTTTTCGTTTCCATTCTTTCCAGAACCTTATCATTGCTCACTTGCACAGTCCCGCAACATCCCTGTGTAGAACCACATTTCAGTTGCTTCAAGTTTTTCTTTCATCTTTGATATTTTCCAGCGTTCAGTGCCTTATTGAAGAACTGACATCACATAGCAATCCATTACTCTGCTTGTCCATTATTTCGGGAAAAATAAATTTCAGTAAAGAAAAATAGAAATGATTTATAAACTTTTTTCTATGATGTTTATCATGTAAAAGGTCTAAGAATCACTACTCTATATAGAGGTTTAAAGTGAAAGAGGCACAGTTTATGGGCATATCTAAAGAACTTAAATCTGTAGTAATCATCTGTCAGGGAGTCATTGACACGAACTGATTTATGGGAAGAAGCTCTGCAAGTAAAATTTACATCTTCCCAACGGAATACGAAAAAAAATGTGGAGAGTTTACAACAAAGTTCATGGCATCTAGTGTATTAGTCATAAAGGTTAGAATTTGTGGAAATAACAAATATAGTTCGTCCGAACATTTTCAGTGAAAAAATCGATAGACCACCGAGAGAATTTCAACGTTGAAAGGGGCTGTGTGTTGGAAAATAATTCATCACCTACAAGGTCGTGAAGACACTTTTGGGCTCTATTGAAACTGGAAAGTAATAGAAATTTAAAAAGGAATTCATATGGCCACGAAATAGATTTTTTTTACAAAACAATATACTTCATTTTTTAAAATTTTGTTTAACCGGTTGTGCCCGTGCATAGCAGTAAAGCCACTAAGACACAAAGGGTGACAGGGTGGGAACGAATTTGAAAACGCAAACATTATTAAGGAGAGAGAACACGAGATGAGTAGTCAGAAGGACCGCAGATAGCAACTGACATTACATTTAATTATTTGCAGACTAAATTTGGCTGGGAAGGATGGAGGCGAAAGAGAGTTCCACAAGCGAGAAGTGAGAAAAAAGAAACTGTTAGCATAGAACTTATCTATCTATCTATCTATCTATCTATCTATCTATCTATCTATCTATCGCAGTCTTTTCATATCTAAATCTATTCATATATATCTCTTTCTTTTCATATATATATATATATATATATATATATATATAGAGAGAGAGAGAGAGAGAGAGAGAGTTAAAAGATATATATATATATTGTGTGTATTTTGGCAGCATTTTTTCATTAATGCAGGTTTCATTGAATAATATAGACAAGTTTTGTCTATTAATTTTATGTAGGATCCGTTTATACCGTCTGATATACTTGATGGTGATGTCTTTGAAAGACAACAAAAAATCACAATAATTGTTGATTTTTTTATCGGGTCTAAGCTTTCGGCTCACATAAGCCATTATCAAAGAGTAAATATTAAGACACAGTAAACATAGAACATTTAAGTTATTAACAATAAAGAGAATTGAATTAAAAATATAAGTCCATCCCTACCGTGACAAAATAGTGGTGTTGTGGTCCCTTGTTTGATTACAGACATTTGAGTACGTTTTTGGAAATATCAAAATTGATTGTATTCAAACCAGGTTTAAATTGTTTTATGTCTATATTATTCAATGAAACCTGCATTAATATATATATATATATATATATATATATATATATATATATATATATCCACATTATCTATTTATCTATCCATCTATCCATATTATCTAGCTAGCTAGCTAGCTGGCTAGCTATGTTTGTGCGTGTGTCCGTTCGTTAATACTATCATCGAACCTGCGAATTGTTGTGTGGTGCATTTTCTCTATAGATGAACAAGAAAATCAGACAAGAATAAGCAAGTATATATTTCAATCAACCTCTGTATTTACATACGTCTATTTTTTATTATTTTATTATGATGGGAAGAAACATGGCCATTTCATTCGTGAAGTTCATCATGGGGGGACGTTATCCCCATTATTAAATGCCAAGGATTCGTATTTGCATCTGTGTTCTTGTAATTGCTTTTGCATTGGCCTTGATCTGTGCAATGGTAATGCCTCTCTTCCGGTCCACTTTACATGAAATATTTAAAAGATTGAAGCCAGACAAGCAACTTGATAACGCTTTCATTACAATATATAAACATATCCTATACCATCTCTACAGCTTTTTGTGACTATCCGTGTCCCAATTCTATAGCCTACACACCCACGAATACACATTTGCCTATCTCATAAATGTTTTTATTTATGTATAAATCTTATATTTCGTTTCACTTCGTCTAATACATCATAATACGCCAACACTAATTTAGATACCTTTAATGTTTTTTTTTAATTTTAAAGAATGGGTGATCTGAAAAATTGCATACTGAAACGATCAATTTACTACAAGTGTACAATTCAGGTAGTATTTGTCCCCCAAATTATTAATGGTAGGGTGTTAGGGCGCCGCTCCTATTTGACTACAAATGGACTGTTCCCATTGCTATATAGAGCAATGGTGGATCCTCTACAAGGGGGTCGTAGAGAGTCACTTGAGAGTCTCTAATGAGTGACTGAAGAGTCAGTGCGAGTCAGTGAAGAGTTAGTCACACTTCCGGTGGCCTATCGGAAGTAATCATGTATACACACGTCTTACAACGGATTGGACTCTTGTATCTTTCTATTGTATTAGTAATCACTTCTGTACATACTAACCGTCTTTCCGCGGAATACAACTTATATTCTGATTCTGTTGTTGAGTTATTCATTTATACTTGGCGACATAACATAGGGTAATAATAGCTCTTTGCATATATAGACAAAAAAAATACAGCGTTTAATGACCGAGCAGGCTGTTCAATGTCTTTTCTTTTTTGCGCTCTGGCCATCGACCATTAATCAAAATCTAGTATCGGTTCTCTTCCTCCCTGTTGGTAATTGTAATACTAACTGTTTCCTTATAAAGAAACATCTGGAATTCATTGACCGTACAAACAGTTTTAACGTCAGTAAAAAAATTATGATTCTTTATATTAATAAAAATGATCAGGAAAAATGTTAATGACGTCCACTATCTTTTAGCCCTCTTTCATATATAGATGGAGGTTTCATTCTTAACGTTTTATTCTTGCTGGTGTGGAGAGTCTATATCTTGCTTTTGTCATTATTTTAAATTGACAATCTGATAATGTCCCCAATATTTGTTATTCACTAAGTTCTTTATGATTCTGTAATTGCCAATCAACGAGTTTCTATGGAGGATAACTCTCTCCATACGCTTGAAGCAATTTTTATCATAGATCTGTGAATGCAGAACTATACGACTGAAACTTTACGTATTTCGGAATTAGTCTGGTGCAATGAATATTAGCTATTTAATCCTTGATCCAATTATTATTATTTTTTTTTAATTATTTCATCCCAAGTAAGGCATTCCACTGCCACTATTGCGCATGGAGCTACATAGGGGAAGGTAAAGAGAAGGAGTGGTTAGACATAGGGAATGTCAGGAGGAAGGTGACAGATGAGTAAGGATACCGAGGATGAGGGTTGGGCAGATGGGAAGAGTGTTTGATAGAATGGGAGCAGGTTAGTGTGTTAGGAGGTGTCTATTGACCTTACATTTAAACTCCTGGAGATTGTAACCGTCGGGGAAGCAATCGCGTGGAAGGGAATTCCACAGTCGGGAAGTGCGAGGAAAGAAACTGTTGGAGTAGAATTTGCAGTTGCATTTTATCGGGTTCACTATAAAAGGGTGGGATCTAGTTGCTAATCTAGTATCTCGTGCAAATTAGTATTTAGGGGGCACCAGTGATCTAAGTTCATCGGAGCAGAAGCCGTGAAAGTATTTATAGAAGAGACACAGGGAAGCCACGTTGCGCCGGTGGGAGAGAGACTGCAGGCGGTCTGCCAAGTCGGTATCTATCACAATTTAAATAAAATTTAAATAAATTTAAATATAAAGCAATTTAAAATTTAATTTAAATAATTATTTAAATAAATGATTCTAGTTGAAAACATCCACTTGTACTTTCTTATAAACGACTAGCAGTATAGCCCGGCGTTGCTTGGGTGTAATGAAAGCTTTTATATATATATTATCGATTTTCTGCTCTATTGTAAGAACTGAAACCTAGAAACTTCTGAATATCGTTTCTTATGTCTTTGTCTATGAGTGTATCAAATTTGATCAAAATCGGACCATTCCTTTTATAACTCGATTATCGATTTTCGATATTTCTTGCGGGTACCGCGACACAAAACATAGCTAAGAACACTCGCAGACGCTTATAGTACAACTGTGTAAATTTTCAAGAAAATCGGTTCAGCCATTTCGGAGTCTCTAGGTAACGGACACAGACAGACACATACACACACACATACACACATACACACACAGACAAATTTCCATTTATAAATAAGTTATAATTTACTGGATGATTTTTATTATTTTATTAAAAGAGAAAAAAAAGAAAATTAAATAGTGTACCAAATATTTGTAGATGGTAGAACATCAAAAGTGTTGACCTGAAAGTATTTCATCATATTATTTATGACAGTTACCGTCTTGTCTGATATAAACTACTTATTTGTTGTTGAAAATTATCAAGCATGCGATTAGTGATTTTAGAAACTACAATAATTATTAATGAGTTATGAATAGTCTAAGTACTGCAAATATTTTCTTTACAATATAATTATCTCTTTCAAAATAATATTTGTTTCAATATAGGCTTTTCCTCTTCACCGCGCTTTCTCTTTGAACTAACAATAAAGTAGGTGATATTATATTGACATAAATGTGTTTGTTTGAAGATGGCAGTTGGTTGCGACGTACAAACATGGCGTGTGTAGCTTATGTAGCTGTCGGGGTGTGCGCATGCGTACTTCTATGAGCTTCAAAATAAACGTTTTGGTTTTTCTTTTAACTCTAAATCTTTATTATAACTTTTAAAGTAATTTTGTGCGATAATTGTCGGTTTCTCCTTTTGACGCCCACGATATATGATGTTCCTTTTTTCACAGTGAATTTAAGAATATTCAGTTAAAAACTAAAACAACACCTATTAATCCATGCATCATGTTTCTACATAAATATAATAAAATTAAAATAACTTTAAATATTTTTATCATTGAAAAGTTAAGTACTCATCTGTGAATTTTAGAAAGACATGCATGGTGTAATGTCGGAAAATTCGTTTCAAAGTAAATATAAACTAATACTCGAGTACTACGGAATATGCCCGTACATCTATATATATATATATATATATATATATATATATATATATATATCCCGGCCAGAAGCAAGTGGATATGTCTAACCACACCACACTGATGAGCTGTGATACAGCGAAACGGGCTTGTATGTGGATGACTAATATATATATATATCTATAGAATTGATTATCGGGGGTGGGGGGTATATTTTGTAGATATGTATAGAATAGGGATAGAAATTATGTTGAATTTTCAGATCATGAGGTGTTTCTCTTTGTTTATAATCTTTATATAGGCCACTAAGGGTATATGTGGATTGTTTTTTTATGATTTTCTTGCTTGACCTCATATTATGATACTATTTATTGTCCCGATCTTGTGTACATTCTTTAATGCATATATATTTATATTTCTTAGTTATAATCAAGTGCCATGCGTGATATACACTTGGGTGTTTATGTCTCAAAACGGCATGATTGGCTGGGCAGAAGATTATCCCGCAGTAGGTTTCCACCTTTTCTCCGGTAAACTGGTTGCCAGACAAGGCTATAGAACACAATTTGTCCTGTTATTTAACCCAAAGCTAGAAGGAAGAGATGGATTAATAACTTTCCCAACAGTATTTTCAAGTAAGTAAATGCAAGGTATTCAACTGGAATTCGAACTCGGCTCCCTGGTTTCTCATTCAAGGTTGATATGCACTGCACCACAATGCACATCTTAGTTGTAATAGTCAACATAATTTATCATTTATTAGAATTATATCATATTTATTTATTCTTAGTTCCTGCCATGTCTAAGGAATGTCTATTCCATGATTTTTATTCTTCCAAAAAGAACAAGCAAATTTTATTTAATTATCTATTTACCATTATTTCCGTGTCTTGTTAACGGAAATGTACAAAAGAATACAAATGATTAAAGAAGCGACAGAGGGACACCAGTTTTGGTGTTTTTAATATTATTCCAATTCAATCTAAGTGTGAGGCAAGTAAAGAGAGTGGACTTTAGCTGCTCCATCCGTGTCTATGCCAACTACACCAATACCAATTTACTTAATTCGTGTAATTTAAAAAGCCAGGCAGTCCATTCGTTTATGTAATAATTTTAAAAATTTGATTCAAAAAGAGAGTGGACTTTAGCTGCTCCATCCGTGTCTATGCCAAATACACCAATACTTAATTGTGTATTTAGCCAGCAGTCATTCGTTTATGTAATAATTTTAAAAATGACAGAGAGTGGACTTTAGCTGCTCCATCCGTGTCTATGCCAAATACACCAATACTTAATTGTGTATTTAGCCAGCAGTCATTCGTTTATGTAATAATTTTAAAAATGACAGAGTGTGGACTTTAGCTGCTCCATCCGTGTCTATGCCAAATACACCAATACTTAATTGTGTATTTAGCCAGCAGTCATTCGTTTATGTAATAATTTTAAAAATGACAGAGAGTGGACTTTAGCTGCTCCATCCGTGTCTATGCCAAATACACCAATACTTAATTGTGTATTTAGCCAGCAGTCATTCGTTTATGTAATAATTTTAAAAATGACAGAGAGTGGACTTTAGCTGCTCCATCCGTGTCTATGCCAAATACACCAATACTTAATTGTGTATTTAGCCAGCAGTCATTCGTTTATGTAATAATTTTAAAAATGACAGAGTGTGGACTTTAGCTGCTCCATCCGTGTCTATGCCAAATACACCAATACTTAATTGTGTATTTAGCCAGCAGTCATTCGTTTATGTAATAATTTTAAAAATGACAGAGTGGACTTTAGCTGCTCCATCCGTGTCTATGCCAAATACACCAATACTTAATTGTGTATTTAGCCAGCAGTCATTCGTTTATGTAATAATTTTAAAAATGACAGAGAGTGGACTTTAGCTGCTCCATCCGTGTCTATGCCAACTACACCAATACTTAATTGTGTATTTAGCCAGCAGTCATTCGTTTATGTAATAATTTTAAAAATGACAGAGTGTGGACTTTAGCTGCTCCATCCGTGTCTATGCCAAATACACCAATACTTAATTGTGTATTTAGCCAGCAGTCATTCGTTTATGTAATAATTTTAAAAATGACAGAGAGTGGACTTTAGCTGCTCCATCCGTGTCTATGCCAAATACACCAATACTTAATTGTGTATTTAGCCAGCAGTCATTCGTTTATGTAATAATTTTAAAAATGACAGAGAGTGGACTTTAGCTGCTCCATCCGTGTCTATGCCAAATACACCAATACTTAATTGTGTATTTAGCCAGCAGTCATTCGTTTATGTAATAATTTTAAAAATGACAGAGAGTGGACTTTAGCTGCTCCATCCGTGTCTATGCCAAATACACCAATACTTAATTGTGTATTTAGCCAGCAGTCATTCGTTTATGTAATAATTTTAAAAATGACAGACAAGTTGCCGTACTTCCGCCAGGTGTTTCTTGCTAAAACAAAACCTTGTATAGCGAATTGTGATTTTAAACAAATTATTCTATTATATTTAGGCTCTGACGATTTTTACATAAAGACACCAGTTTTTATATTTTATGCCTTATATATATATATATATATATATATATATATATATATATATATATATATATTCCATTTGTAAACGAGTTATTACGCGGCCTAGATTTCTACCATAAAAATTCCCTGCCACGTGACCGTTAAAATAAAAACACCGTTACTTGAGCGTTTATAGAAAAAAACAAAACAAAACAAAACAAAAAAAAAAGCCGGTAAACTGAAAAATCAATTATTGAAAATCGCCTGCAGACACCACTCATGGTAGAAAGTTGGGTCGCGTAATAACTCGTTTACAAATGGAAAAAAATATTCAAAAGTTCTACAATATAGTGTGTTTTTGTGTGTATGTCTGTGTGTAGACGCGTAAATGCCAAATACAGCCAACGCACACATACACACATAAATGAACAAACACACTGATAGCCCACACGCATATCCACTACAATCCACGGCAGCGGTAGCAGCGAAAGATGACCAATCGTTGAAAGGCACGGCACATGAGCGGACTTGAAATCAAGCTCTCCTATCATACTGAAGATGAGACTTAGATCTCGAAATATTAATGAATAATAAATAGGTAATACCCAACACCTTCATAAACCTTTCTTTATTTTAAAACACATTGTGATAGCCTTCAAAACCTATCCATAAACCTAATATACGTAATGCTTAAAGCAATTTACTAAACTCTCCTAAACATATTTTTCTGGATTTTATGGACTCCCCCGTAGATTTTCGACTTATGAGCGTCTAACACATTTAGACAACCACAGAAAGGATTGTTTAAGGTAGTGATGGCTTGTGTAGCACTATCCACACTTTTTGGAACTGCTGATCTTCTGCTCGGATGAGCTTAAGTCACTGATGCCTCCTCAACAGGTGTTTACCCGTGCAACCAGACTGGCAACTGGGTCCCACCCATTCACAGTCAGGTTAGCCAAATGCAGACGACAATTCTACTCCTGCAGCTTCCTCTCTCGCACTTCCCGCCTGTGGAACTCACTCCCGTATTCTTGCTTTCCTGACGGCTACGACCTCCAGAAATTTAAAAGCAAAGTTAATACTCACCTACTAACCACTGGCCTCTAGCTCTCTCCCCTCCCCTGTATAACCTTCCCTTTCTCTCCGCCCATGTACCTGTCATTGCACCTGCTTTCTCAGCTTTCTATTGTTCCTTTCTAACTAGCTTGTACTCCTCACTCTTTTGTAATTAATCTCTTTACATTTATGTAACCCCCTGCACATCAGTGGCATTTCTGCCTTGCTCGGGGTGAAATGATTAAAAAAAAAAAAAAAAAAAAAAAAAAAACTTATACTCAAAATAAAATGATGTTATCACCGGAAGTTCAAAAATTTCAAAAAAAAAAAATCTTTTGTTAACATATCCCTAGCATCTCTACGTGTATGAAAAATTTCTTTTCTTTCTTTTTCTTTCCTTTTCCCTTTTCTATAGTTTTCTTTCCATTTTGTTTTAACCCTCTTCCCAATCAAACACCGCTTCTTTATTCCTTTTCCCTCTTTTTAGAGCTAGACATTTTTCACTTACAACTCAATCTAAAAGTAATGTTGTCTAAAATCTAAATATAGACATTAATACCATCTATCCCATTTTTCTGTGACGTAAATATTTTGAAATTTTTGCACTTCCGCCGGTAATATCATTTTATTTTGAGTATAAGTTGCCGATGATGCGTGAAATATCTCTTAGTGATTTCTGAGGAAATGATCATACAACGGTTTTGAACTTCGAAATTTATTTTATTTCATATATATATATACATATATATATATATATATATATATATATATATATATTGTGTATGTAGACAGTAATCACTATTTTATGTGAATTACGTTAAAATAAATGTCAATTTATTCGGTTATTTAAAAATAATTTCAGGTTTTCTTATAATTTTCAAAATATTTTTCGAATATTTTATTTTCTTCAAGAGCTTTTGACTATAATCTTATAAATTAACGATGATTTATATTTTACTTTTAGCTATATATATGAAGGAGTTTATTTTTTGGCTAATTTCATATGTGAAGTTGGGGATTAAATTATTTCAAAATATCAGCTACGTAGTGAATGTATGTTTTTCGTTTGGTATTTTTTAAAACTGTGTTATTTAAGTAGCATCGTAAATGTTAGTCCGTTTTGTTCCTGAGTGCCAAGTCATAAGTAAGTAGAAAAATAAAAATAAAAAAATAAATCAAATAAGTAAAATAAAATAAGATAAAGAACTCGATACGTAAAGCCACAAATTTATTCGCCTGAAGAGAGCTAATCTTAGACTCGAAACACATGTAGCATCACAAATAC